>JACXGI010001513.1:0-90835 GCA_016801175.1 Esox masquinongy
AAAGCTTCACGATATAGAACGATAGTTACTTTCGTAACTCCAGTTCTATGAGTGGAGCGTCGCCCATAGGGTTCATACCCTGACCGGTCACTGACTGCTTTTCTCGTGAAGAAAGGTATGTCGGGAGACTGAACAGAGTATGACGACCTGCTTTTATAGCCATGGGCAGATGGCCATGAGCAAGGTGATTTGCATATTTGAATTTTCAGTGACTGCCTATTGGCAGAGGGGTAAACCAATAGGAGCGAAGCCCCTATGGGTGACGCTCCACTGATAGAACTGGAGTTACGAAAGTAACTATCGAAATTGCTTCTTTATCACATCTATGAAGTGCACAAATGGACAGAGAACAGCGTAGAGAAGACCTGTCTACATGAGGACTACACTGCAGATTAAGAGAGAAAAAAGAAATGGATTAATATAGACTCTGATTGATTCAAGGTCCTCTCCGCTATTGTGTTGGACAAAACCCTGATCCTTGACCTGGGTCAAGACTTCCTGATCCAGTCCTTCCTCCTAATATAGCATCCCTGCCAAAGCAGGGTAAAGGAAGAGGTTGTTGCACTTCACAGATCTCGCTTTCTAAAAAGGCCAAAAAGTCACTGTTCTGCACTCACTATGCGTTTGTATACACTGCTAGGCAGAGAGGCAAACACTCTCCCATTAAGGACCCAAGACAGGAGATGCCTTCAAGTGTTTTTAATGGAAGCCGTGTGAAACTGTAACTGTACAGAGTTTCAATCTCATGCCCATACAGAATGTTTACACATTAAAAAACTCCAATGTACAAACAAATACATGTAATTTAACCACCATGTTCAACATCATGAATTGCACAAGTTGACCACTGCAGACACACAGAACTATGTCAAGAATCCCAGTCAAGATATAGATAAAATCTATCATACTAGCTTATATAACCAACTTAGGTAGACAGGCTAAAGAAAAGATTATGCTTCAACAAAGGCATGTAAATAATAATGTTCACAGGTGCAATGTAGCTGCATTCCCCGATGTGGTTTTCAACAAAATGGAGACATAAATGACAGAAGCTAAGTATTATTACAGTACTGACCAGTAGAGGGCATCAGACCCAAAGCTCAGGGCAGAATAGTCACGGTAGTAACACAATTCTTTACATGTTTAAATACTGTATTGGAAAGTAGTTATCCACTTACATTCATTCTTTACTGTAGCAGTGTAAAATTGTATAAATTACACAAAGAGATATTTTTGAATTCACTTTGTATGTTGTCAACTGTACTAAAGTGCCATTGTTGCCACCCGCCATCTCATCAGGATCATGCCCAGACATTGTTGGGAATGAATACAGGCACGTGGGGCCATACACACTACTGAGTCACATTATTAGTTGCCATGATGAAATTTACACAAGTTGGAACAGCCTGTGATTTCAATTGTTTATTTTGATTTTCGGTGTGAGTTTCAATCCAGCCCTCAATTGGTTGGTGATTTTTCCATTGACCGTTGTTACAATTGACCGTTTTTTGTTCTCAAAAAATTACACAATGTACTGTAAAGATTTTGATCTTTAATATATTTCATTCATCAAGACCCGATGCATGATTTACGTGTTCCCTGAATTTTTTTGAGCAATGTATACTTACTGTTGACATTTAAAATAATTTCTATAGTAAGTTCAACACCTCATCAGCTTCTAGAAACCCAATGTATTGTCCAGTTAGTGATAGTTAGTCAGGGATATTTGTGTTGGATGACGGTAACCACACAGGATGGCAGAACTTTACGGTCTCCTTTCTGTAGCCTTCCTCCTTTCAAAGACCACTCCAACACAATTCTGTATGCAACATGCCTGTATTGACTGAGACAAGATGAAAAAATGTTACAAATTGTATTAAGCTTAACATGTAACACTTCATTCTACCACCGACATACCAGGTAGTTAGATATACAGGTCTATTGATACTTGTAAAAGTAACCCAAGTGGTTCAATAAAGGAAATCATATCATTTTGGTTCTACCATTGTCTGATTAGCTTTGTTGATATCAATTGAATAGAAAAGTTTAGCTTTGAACTAAAGCCTTCGAGTCAACGTTTGTGCACCAAAAACAATGGACCAGACGGTGGGTTTACGTCCAATGGGCATAGCACATTAGCTCAGTTCAGATACACGTGATGGAATGAATACAGAGACTGTTTTTGCATGTTGCTCATCATCATACTAAAGATCATGTAAAAGCATCATCTTTAATCTGATGATTTGCAACATGCTTAAACAGTGCAGTTAGGATGTACAGTCACGCTATAAAACACACAGTTAGGTCCGGAAATAATTGGACACAGACACAAATTTTGTTATGTTGTCTGTTTACCAAAATATATTCAAGTTACAGTTAAATAATGAATATCGGCTTGAAGTGCAGTCTCTCAGCTTTAATTTGAGGGTATTCACATCCAAATTGGAGGAAGGGATTAGGAATTATAGCTCATTAATATGTAGCCCCCTCTTTTTCAAGGGACCAAAAGTATTTGGACAATTGACTCAAAAGCTGTTTCCTTCATTATTTCTTCATCAATTAAGCAGGTAAAAGGTCTGGAGTTGATTCCAGGTGTGACATTCGCATTTGGAAGCTGTTGCTTTGAACCCACAACATGGGGTCAAAGGAGCTCTTAATGCAAGTGAAACAGGCCATCCTTAGGCTGCAAAAAATATATATATCAGAGAGATAGAGATAGCAGGAATATTAGGAGTGGCCAAATCAACAGTTTGGTAGATTCTGAGAAAAAAGAATGCCCTGTGGAGCTCTGCAACGCAAAAAGGCCTGGACGTCCACGGAAGACAACAGTGGTGGATGATCGTTGGATCCTTTCCATGGTAAAGAAAAACCCCTTCACAACATCCAGCTAAGTGAAGAACATTCTCTAGGAGGTAGGCATATTATTATCCAAGTTTACCATAAAGACAAGACTTCACGAGAGCAAATACAGAGGGTTCACCACAAGGTGCAAACCATTCATAAGCCTCAAGAATAGAAAGGCTAGATTAGGCTTTGCCAAAAAAACATCTAAAAAAGCCAGCCCAATTCTGGAACAGCATTCTTTGGACAGATGAAACTAAGATCAACCTGTACCAGAATGATGGGAAGAAAAAAGTATGGAGAAGGCTGTGAATAGCTCATGATTCGAAGCACACCACATGGTCTATAAAACACTGCAGAGGCAGTGTGATGGCAAGGCATGCATGGCTTCCAATGGCACTGGGTCACTAATGTTTATTGATAATGTGACAGAAGACAGAAGCAGTCGGATGAATGCTGAAGTTTATAGGGATATATTTTCTGCTCAGATTCAGCGAAATTCAGCAAAGTTGATTGGACGGCACTTCACTTTACAGATGGACCATGACCCAAAACATACTGTGAAAGCAACCAAGTCAAATAAGTGGAATATTCTGCAATGGCCGAGTCAATCACCTGATCTCAACTCAATCAAGCATGCATTTCACTTTCACACGCTGAAGACAAAGTTAAGACAGAAAGACCCATGAACAAACAACAACTGAAGACAGCTGCCGTAATGGCCTGGCAAAGCATCACAAAGAAGGAAACCCAGTGTTTGGTGATGTCCATGCGTTCCAGACTTTAAGCAGTCATTGCCTGCAAAGGAATCATGACAAAGTATTAAAAATGAACATTTAATTTATGATTGCGTTAATTTGTCCAAATACATTTGAGCCCCTGAAATAAAGGAACTGTCTATAACAATGGTTGCAATTCCTAAACGTTTGATACGATATTTTTGTTCAACCCCTTGAATTAAAGCTGACAGTCTGTACATCAATTGCATCTTGGTTATTCCATTTCAAATCCATTGTGGTGGTGTACTGAGCCAAAATTATGAAAATTGTGTCAGTGTCCAAATATTTCCGGACCTAACTGTATTTGACTAAAATACGTTTATCAGATAAATGCCTGCCTGATGGGCTATTTCCAGCAGAATAGCAATCTAGCTTGCTTCTTGAATCAAAGCAGAAAGGTAGTGCTTTTGATTATAAACAAATCGTCTCATCACAAGATATTGGGTATGGATGCGACAATATAAATAACCTGCAGTCGACATGAGACATTCTAAAACTTCCGCTTATCAAATTAATTTGAACTGGGTTAGCTAATAACTAGGCTTTTGTCTTGCTACTGTAACTTGTACGTACACTTTATGCTGAATTTAGTTTTTAGCATGCCTGATTGTTTTTTTCTTTTTAGGCCTCATAATATAAAGCCCTTTGAATTGCCCCTGTGTATGAAATGTGCTATACAACTAAATAGCCTTGCCTTACAGACTTGTTTGCTAATGTTAAGTAGCTACTTACTCTTTTGAGAGCTGTCCATTGGGTCCCTCGGGCCTAGAACATCTTTTCCAATTTAGTTTTGGGAAGTAAAAAAAGTTTCTAGCACCCCAGGAGTTATGAGGAGTGTGAAATCCAGATGATCAACCACACCATCTTGGAACAGGTTCAGCTTCAGGGACTGGGTCATTCATGTTCTCCAACATTGGCATCAATAGTTCCCATTCGTTGCAACAAAAGCATTTAGTTTCGGTTGGCATTAGATTGCATGATCCACAACTACACCACCAATCTCCGGACATTCTGGACAAGGGTTGGGGTTTAAGTGGTTCACCATCACCCTCCTGAGCTGCTGTCCGAGCCTCTAGTCGGTCAATTCATCCTCTGTGTATTCTGTTTCAAACAAGTAGTGCTATATCCCACAAAAAAGTATTCTTCCTGGTCGTATTCAGAGACAGACATGATACATATGTCTTTTCCTTTCTTTCGCAAGCAAATAAAATTTGACTGTCCGAGGTGAATATCTACGACGAAATAGGTAACTTTATTTTCTAGCTAGCGATTGCTAATTTCTATCTAATGTGATGTATACACTTCCTCTTCCCAAAAGAACTCGCAGGTTGATACAATTGTGAACAAAACTGACCAGTAAACACAGGAAGTACCAGTTTATTTGAAAAATTGATTTATAGTGCGAAAATTAAAACTTTAATTCGAGGAATACAACATTGTCAAGATCTTTGAGGTACACAACACCAATAGTGAATTTGGGCTATGTTAATAATGCTAATTACAGATTAGAACAGAGCTGACTAATGGATTGCTTTGAAAAATGACTGTGCCTTCAGGAACAGCTCAGGGTCCGTGGACTTTAACCCAAATATGAATCTGGGCAGAACGATCCCTTTAATGCTATAGTTATAGCACAGGATGAGAAATATTATGTGGCGCTCTCCATTGATTTGTCAAAGGCTTTTGATGCAGTTGATCACACCATTCTATTGATGAAATAGTCCTCACTTGAATTGGCAATGGACACATGCTTGTGGTTTAACAATTATCTGAGTGATAGAACCCAGGCCATTCTAAAAGATTGTATAGTGCCTAGATTCCAAGGTGTTCAGAAAAGAGTGCCCCACGATTTGATTCTGAATCGTTTGTTATTCACTCCTTATATAAATGACATCTGTAACACTGTGAGCAAATGTAGTATATATGTAGTTAAAAGAGTATAATTTTTATGCTCATGAGGGGATATTGTGCTGTTGCCCCATCTCCTGCTCAAGCATCTCTGGATCTCCAATCAGATTTTAAAATCATACAGAAATCCCTTGTAGATCTAAAGCTGATGCTTAATGCAGGTAAAACAAAATATATATTTTTTTCTTCTTAGTGTAAAATGAATAATGAAATATATTTTAAGATTTGTGTCCTGAATGGATCTGATATACAACCCCGTTTCCAAAGAGGTTGGGACACTGCTTATAATGTAAATAAAAGCAGAATGAAATGATGTGCAAATCATTTAAACCCTATATTCAATAGAAAATAGTATAAAACAACATAGCAAATGTTGAAAGTGAGGTGTTGTAGTGTGGGCCGAACTATCCCCTTAACCGCAAACATAGTAGCTGTAATGCTACTGTGCCCAGGCTTACTTGGTATCAGTTGATAATAAAGCATTCTGGACATCGTTAAACTTGAAAGGCTTTATTGAAAAACCGCTGCATAAATACATGATGGTTATTTATTCCATTATCATTTTCATTATGAATAGCAGTGGAAGTTCTCTCAAAGGGAGAGCCAGCTTCAATTAAATGGTGATTAAATGCATAAACAATTTAAACTGTATCAATGGGCCCAGTGTCCAATACTTTCTGATTTGGTATTGAAGTGGTAGAATTTTTCTTTAGAGTTTTGATTATTTTCCTAAATTTTGCAGGATTCCCATTACAATCAGATAAAGTATTTACATAGTATTCCGATTTTCCTGTTTCTCTGATGTTTATAAATTTGCCAGGCTGATATTTATGTGGTTTGTCTAGCTTTTAGCCATGCCACATTTCTTTTTGTAAAGCTTCATAAGTATTGATATTGTTATCGCTATTTTTTACCCTAATACTTCTATATGAGACATGCCTATCAGTGATGTCATAACAATACTTGTTAAATAGTCTAATGCTTGTTCAGCATTTGGGATAGCGAAGACGCAGTCACTCCTACTTACGGCAAGGTCGTGCAAAAAGTCTTGTTCCCTAACATTTCTGAAATTTCCTTTAGTGACAATGCATGGTTTGGATCTCTGATTTCTGGCATCTCTCATACAAACATTAGGGCAGTGGTCACTAATATCTAGGGGTAACCCACCGGTTGATAAAAAACTATCTGATACATTTTAAATTGGGGTGAGTTGGCTAAGTGAATAGCTGGGTCAATATTACTGAAAGTTGGTTTGTAGCAGTTGTCTTTCTTTTCATGTTTTCTGCTTCATATGCAAGTTCAAAATGCATATATAGATTAAATGTTTTGTTTTAGATACATTTAAAGCAAGTGTTCATCCTACATTTCGAAATAAATGATGTTTTTCTTCAACAAATGACATTTTGACATTTAAATTCTAACAGTTGTGCCCAGATGCAGCAAGGCCCTCCTCACTCCAGCCTGTGTGTTTTATAGTACGGATATCTTTCTATGCAAAATAAAAGTACTGGTCAATTGCTTGGAAATAGGAGGAAAGATCTTCACTTTAGTTTGCAGGGACAATGCCTGGCAATTACACTGCAACTACACAGAAAGTAAAATGGAAACACTGTTGAAATTATTTTAAAAAACTGGTAAACTGCAAGGTAATAGAAGATAAGATTGTTGCCAATGCCTTCCTGGCCGTTACACTGCAACTACACAGAAACTGAATTTGAAACCAAGTAGAAAAAAGAAGGCTAATACTGGTAAATTGCATAGTAATAGGAGGATAGTCATTTGCATTGCAACTACAGTAATATAGAGATAACAGGCAAGTAAAGGGGCTTGTTCCAGAGGCTTAACTGTAAAATCAAGACCATTACTAGCGGCAACATGAACGTTTATGGAATGTACAATGAATATCCAAGGAACTGGTGGGTACATTCCCGAATACACATGAAATAAAAGGTAAACAATGTTGGAAAAGGGAGAAGACAAATGCTGATATGCATGGTAACAATACAACAGCTTTGCAGTAAAACTACTCAGTGTAAAAGTGTGTATATAGAGGAATTTAACAACTGAGTTGTGCTGAAATAACAATAATGTGAGGAAAGTAATGAAATATAGGACTGCAACATATCTACTGTTGACTGGTATTTGCCAAATTCTTACTCGCAGGGGTGTAGAATTAGGGACGGGATGGGGGATCATGACCTCCCCAATATTACAATGTCAATGTGACCCCCTGGAAAAGAGTGAAAATCCTGGGATCCATTGACCATGACCCCCCAATATACAATAAAAACCTACGCCGTTGCTTACGTGGTTGTTGTTGTCTTTATTCTGTATTGTTTTGTGGAACTTTCCTTAAAGTTTCCTTGTTATTTAAACATAAGCAAGGAAATGATTAATGGGGAACTAGCACACTCTTAACTAGTGTTGCTGTAGTTATTACCTAGTTATTTCCATCCTGCAAAACAAAGTGCTACCGGTATTTCTTTATTATTACTATGTTCATTTTGGTTTCTGTATGATTCCAAAGCTGTTATTTCATAGTTTAGTTTTGATGTCTTCACTACTATTCCACCATGTGTAAAAAATAAAGAAATACCTTTGATATTTTTGACTGGTACTATATATATATAGTACCAGTCAAAAATATATATATAACCATAGGGGATCACAACAGGCGACAACTGAGGCAAATGGTTGTCAGAAATGTTTGTAATCTTTTCAAAGTTTTCAATGAAGGAAAATACATTTTCCCTGTTCAGCACTGAGAAAGGGATGGGTCTGATTTATCCGTAGAGCCGAACACACACGCACACACATTTCACACATACTCTTAGCCTCTCGTTGAAAAAAGAATACGATGGGTGTGATTTATTAATGGGATGTTTGTAATGAAATGGCACATCGAGATGATGAGAGGAGACTCCTACGTCTCCTGGCTATCTTTAGACTCTACAGACTCTCCACTGGGCTCTCGGCAATGGCATGGCAGATTAGGCCTGGTTTGTACAGATCTCTGGGCTATAGACATAGGCTGTAGGGTTAAATAGCAGACATGGGTACATGTCTTGTATCAAAGCTCTGACACTTCTATGGCTTTGTTGTATCAGGAGAGTGGAAAAGAGAAGTTTGATAGAGTTAGGTAGGGGATTGTTTAAGAAACAGGGAGGTGGACATAGAGAGACAGAGAAAAATGAACAAATAAATAGAGACAGACAAAGAAATATATACAAAGAAATAGTGACAGGGACAGATCGACATTGAGAAAGAGACAGGGAAATATGGACAGAGAGACAGACAGAAAGAGATGGACAGACAGACACGGAGATATTGACAGAGAGAAATAGACAGAGACAGACAGGAATATATTGAAAGAGAGACAGGCAGATAGGGAGTCAAAGAAGAAATTGATGGAAAGTCAGTAAAGGGAATGCTCAGAGAGTGACTCAAGAGAGAGAGTTACAAAAACAGGACAAATCAATAGTTGATTATATAATTTTGCTCTCAGTGCAGCAGCCCTCTGGGTCTAGTGAAAGCCACTACAGCTGATCATAAGGGGTGACTGAATGGCCTTTAATTAAAAGCTCGGCCTCTAACTGTCCTTGTTATCTGGCTGCCTGCGGGACAATAATGTTCCTCAACAGCTTTTTCAAAGGACGGTTAGACTGACCAGCAAGTGCAAGAATAAGACCAGCATGGTTAAACCACACACAAACACACAAACACAGCCTACACGTGTTACTTTTTTCCCATAGCAATGGCGACGTGAACAGATGATAAGCTGAGTTTTACAGAGAACGCCTACTGTCTGCTCAGACCAGCGCATGTTTTCATTCATGACATTGAAAGGATTTGGAGAGCATTCATCATTCTGCCAGAGGGCATCCTCTCGTTCAATGTGACTGTCTGCTCTGGCAATCTGAGCGTTATGACCAAAAGCACACTGACCAGAATAATAAACACAGCTGGCAAAATAATTATTGGGCCACAGGCACAGCTGAGGAGTCAGTTCCACTGGGCAACCGAAAGAAAGCCCAGGCTGTCGTTGTTGACCTCTGTCATCCTTGACACCAGGGATGGACTAATCCATTCGCCAGGGGGCCTGATTAGTGGCACACTTCTGCCCCAGTCCTCGCTACCACAGCTGAATCCTATAAGGAAATAATCATGGTGTTCAGTTTTGAATGTTGTCGTTTTAATCAGTGGTACAATCAGTGGCCGGGACCGTGGTGAGATGGTTGTGACAGAGGTCAAGCGCCTTAGGACAAGCTTCCCTCTCTGTTCTACCTTCGAAGATCAGGAGGCTTCCCTCTGACCGGCGATTCAGATGCCCCACAGCTAAGAAGAAAGTAACCAAACATATTTATGGAACTGGACCCCTGCGCTATATGCAATGTACATTGTATTGACATTTATTTATCGAATGATCTAGTTTAACAGTGCAGTTGGGACAGTGGCCAGTTGACAATGAACGCCTTCAATTTCCTCAATGCTGTTAGTAGTGTACAGTATTCATTGTGAACGACTGACTGAGATGAAGGAATGTGCATGCAGTTCTTCTGATCTGCGTGATGCCAATAGACAAAAATCCATCTAGAATGGACGGTGAAGAAATGTGGGAGAGCATCCTGGGAGAAGATGCACAACCAAACAAAATGAATGTTGAGGTTTTGTGATGTTTCTCCTCTTCTCTCTGATCCTTCTCTCCTTTCCTTCCTCTCCTCCTTCAATGGGGGCTGTAATTGAACTGCTGTGTCTCTTTTATTCTCTCTGTTTCTCTCACCCCTCTCCTGGCTTTCCCTCTACCTCCGTTCGTTTGTCTTTTCATGCCTCCCTCCATTAATGCAGCAGGCACGGACAACCCAACTCCTTTCCGCCCCGCCTCCAGTTCCTAGCATCTCTCCTTCCCAACAGCCCCCAATAGTACTGCCCCGGTTCTCCACTGAGCCTTACCTTGTTCCTCTGTTACCTTTACATGACCAAAGAGATTTCTGTCCCATTTTCTCCCTCCTTACCACCAAAGCCGTAAGTGCTGAGATGATAGGCGGTGCCCAGCATTCCCAGTGCCAAAACGTTTCAGATCTCACTGCCACTCTCGCCTCATTTGACTCTACCTCCTGTGTGTTCCTGTGCCATCACCCCAGCATCTCTCTCAACGAACTGTTTAAATATTGAAATGGTGTTTCTCCCCGGGTTACCCATCGAATGTTGATCACAGGCTTTACGAGGCAGGGGGGCTTGAATGGGGGATGGGGGGGTGTACGTGTCACTTGAGAGGGTGCGTACGTGTCTCCGCTTACGTGTGAGGCTGGAACAGCTGCAAATTTAATACCCGTTCCAAATTTCATCACCATAAACACTTTATGTCCTGTCCTGTTAGCGGGCTAGAGTGATCCTGGTGGGCCTTCCCTAGCACTAAATGTCATTAGTCCCTATGGGGAATTCTAATGTGCTACATTTGAACAATTCCAGTTAGTTCAAAAGGTGAACAGAACTTCAATTCAAAGTCCCCTTGTTAAAGCATTGAATAAGATTTGAATTCTAGTGTACTTCCTGAATTGACTGATTTGAAATTGAATTGACCTCCACCCTGGCTCCAATCAATCATCATCTTTTTTTTCTCGTTTCCGCTCACAAGACAGAATGAATGTGCACTCCAGCCATCGAGAATTGAACTTCTGAGATTCATGAAGTTTGGATGCTGCCATTGAACATGACGAAATGAGAGCAGAATAGTAGTAGTCGTAGATTTCAAAGGAGGCATTCCTTAAAGGCCGATGGCTGATGGCAATGCTTGAAGGCTCTTGTGGTGTCAGGGACATATTAGCTCTAGTATGTCAGTTTTGATAAGAGTGTATTATAAAAAAAAAATCCCTTGATTGATTCCTTTGTTTGTGACAAAACTGTCATGTCTTGAACAATCCAAGAGGTCGTACTGAATGACAAATGCCATTTTTAACTTTGCCATGTGGAAAATAGGTGAATATCTCAGAAAATCTCACCCACCGCTCAATAATCTTCTCATTAGACGTTTTACTTCCGGTTCCATCCATCAGTTTTAAACAGATGTAACAGATTGAAAATGTGTAAATGTTTTGTTCTGTGATGGTAAAACTAATAACCAATCATTATCAATTTAATTAAAAACAGTGATACCATGCTAATTTACATATACACTAAATTTCACTTGGGGGAATGCTCCTGCTGTAGTAGACCACATAAAGGCACAAAATACACAACTCTACACAAAGTTGACATACATTTACAGTATAAGATATACAGTGGTTGGTAAGAGTATTATATAATGGGTTATCGTGACAGCCCAAAGTTGTTGTGAGCATGTAATACACATTAATGTACAGTTGATGTACATATTCACAGTATATAGGATCCAATATATGCATCTATGTAGATGCGACGAAATGAAAAGTTTTTGGTGCAATACCGTGCAGCTATTAAGTTAATAGCCGACAGTTTGGAGGTGGGTTGATGTGGTGTGCATAAACTGATCTAGATAGCCCACTACATGTATAAATTGGAATTATTAGGTTCTCATTTACATTCCCCATGGGGAGAGGAATCACAATGGCTGGAAAGTGGAAGCCTATGGAGCAAGATGTAACTGGAGATACTTTCTGATCATTTTCTCATCAAAATGGAGTTTCAATACAGTTTTCTGTTTCCGAATGTAGAGCATGCTTTATCCTTTGATAAAGTTTGCAAAACATATTTGAGTGCAGTGATGTCAGTTCTACTTCACAGACTAGGTATTCCTAAGTGAAAGGAAGTAAAACATTTTAATCACTGATGGGACGAAGTAAAAGAAAGCTGTTGTTGTGCCCTTGATCGTAACACTTTTCCCTAATTGTTCCTTTAAGTTGCTCTGGATAAGAGAATCTACTAAATCACATAAATTTAGATGGTTATAGAGAGTAATTAGGCAATTTACACAGCCAATCACAACACTGGCAGGTAAGTAATTATATGAATTACCATTCCACTATTACTGCAGATATAATGGGCTTTTATCAAAACTCAGACATCCCTTTAAACCATTGAGGCAGAATTTAAAACATTTTCAAGATTCTTTCTTATATATATATATATATATATATATATAATTTTTTTTTTTTGTTTGTTTTGTTTTTTTGCATTGATTCACATTTCAGTAATTCAGTATATTGTTTCCATTTCCAACTCAGGGATTCAATCTAACAGTCTTTTGGTAACTGGCCAGTTACTTTAAACACTAGGCTGACTACCACTCTGTTGTAGGAGGAACTCCATATGTTTACTTTCAAAAAGAAATTCTATTCCAGATAGGTAACAGGATTGCTGTCAAATGGAAATTAACATTCTTTACTCAGGAAGTACATTGAAATGACAATTAGTTATTTAAAAAGTTGTTTTTCAACAACACCTTCTCAATTAACTGAAACCACAGAAATTTTCTGCATGTTTTTAAATATAGTGCCGTCCATAAGTATTTGGGCATTGACCCAAATTTTGTTGTTTTTGCTCTCAACTCCAGCACTTTAGATTTGAGATCATACAATGTTGATGGGGATGTTAAAGTAGAGACCGGCATTATTAATTTGAGGGTATTCTCATCTATATCTATATCAGATAATATAAATAACTGCATTTATTGTACATTGTCCCCCCATTCAATGGTACAAAATGTATTTGGACAATTGGCCTCACAGCTTTCTGTAATTAGACAGATATTTGTTGGCATTATTATTGCTTGCACAAAACAGCTGTCAATGTCTAGTCTTCATTTTTGGCTTTGCATTTGCATTTGGAATTGATTGCTGGTGTTTGACTACACAAATACCAGAAAAGTGTCAATGCAGGTCCGGCTGGCGATCATGATACACCTGAATAAAACAATTAGAGACATATTTTAAACATTATGCATGTCATAATCAACTGCTAGTTCCATTAAGAAGAAAGAAGTCACTGGTTAGCTCAGCAATGACAAAAGCTGTTGAGATCTTCCTTGCTAAACCAAGGAAGACCTCTACAGTGAATGACTATAGAATGCTCACCATTATGAAGAAAAAACAAGGACAGTAAGAAAGGGGAAATCATTTGACTGTCTGGGTAAAACAATTTTTTTTGACGGACTGGCTAAACAGAAAAGCTTTTTGCTAATAGAGGAACATGCCAGACATCAATTTGAACTGTAATAAACCGCATTTTGATTTAACAACTCAGTTCAGAACAATGATTATTAAGGAAACAGACCATTGATAGGTTGCACTGTGTCTGGAACCTCTTTGTACTCTCTCTGTCCTCTGTCTTTATATGACTGTGTGTGCGGCATGCGATGTGAGGCACTGTGGGATGTCTCAAGGCCGTTAAAGGCTGTTGAGGGTTAGCCGTGGTGGATAAGTTCTGCACTTCTTTGTATTACTGAAGCGAGGAGGAAGTGCTTAAGGCCACCGTGCAGAGAAGTGTGTTTGTTAGACAGTGAACACAGCCAGCAGTTTGAGTCTGACTGAGAGTGATAACGAGACATGGGCTACACACAGACACACGCACACACATCCAAACACAAGCCAACACACTCTCTCACTTACGCACTTGCCACAGAACGGATCTGTTTCAACATTAAAAAGCCATTAGCAGTATCATTATGAGGCTCTGCTTGCGAGGGTTGTGTCCAGTGTTGAGCCTCGAGGCCCGGTTGCATGAAAAATCTTGGCCCTCCAACAACAACAACCACAGGAAAAGGTGTTTATCGTGCTCATGCCCACCGCTCCAGTTCATCATCTGGCACTTCAGCTCTTTGGATAATGAAGCTCTACTGTCTCTTTTCCCAAAGTAAGATTAGTCAGCTCCAAGCTGTGTGTGTCCACATGTGTGTTTATGTGTGACTTTCTCAGCAGCAGGATGATAATCGAGGAGAGAACGAGAGAGAAGGATAGCAGATGAGTGTGAGGCTCTCAGGAGGCCAGACGAGATTTATAATTGGTGTTCTATCTATCTGCTTACAACACTCCGTTGGATAATAAATTGGAGAGAGAGGGCAAGAAGTGCCTTGTCAGGTCTGGACTTTAAAACGCCCTTGAGAGCTGTTTGGGCCTGAATCTATCTCTTATATCTCCCAGCACTGTGTTGCTGTTGGTTCTTTGTTGTTGCATCCCTTAGATTTATGCGTAGTTCCTTCAAAATAATGACGGTTTGTTTATTGCACTGGTGGCCCAAATAGAACTCTGTTCACTAAGCACTAGTTTTCAGCCAAGTCCCATAGGGCTCAAAGTCCACAATGTGGTCGAAAGAGTCCCATTAAGGATTATAGCTTCTTCAGAGTGCTGGAAGTGAAGAAACATATTGGTCCACAGAGAGAGAGATGGAAAACCACAGTTGTCTACTTTAGGACAACATTTGAATTATTCAAATCCTACAGCTCATTTACATTCGTAATGCCACGTAATTGTCTTGGAATATGTTAGTTCAGGGATACTTGAATAACAGGACAATTCCTATTTTTGCACAAATGTATTTTCTTTGAAATTAACAACATACTTTTTTTTGAAGATATATCATCAAGCATGCTGTGCTTTATTGTACATAAAAGTGGTTAAAGAGTTTTTGCTGAGAGAGCACGAGACCCGATTCAAACCCATGCTGCAGCAGTACATGTGCACCAAAGGCCTTCTGATTTTTGTATAACATTAATACACTGTATTAATACAGAATTTTCCTATTCAATTCACAGTGAACAAGGTCATACTTTCATAATTTATCATATGGTAACATCATAGCTATGAAAACACCCGGTCTGTAAAAAATATAAATTGCCACATCAAATTAATTGAAAACATGGTCATGATGATGGAACAGCTGATTCCTACTAATTATTACCTGCTTTAGCAATCTCCAAAAATAGTGCAATTTGTATATGTCGGGTACTCTTATAAATCCCCATAAGAGACGGCAACTGTAGTTCGAATGCAGTTTATTTAATTAGCAATTTAGTAAAAGTAATCACTTCACCAGGAACAGAGTGGCACAGCTTCTATATGGCTTGTGGCCATATTCTGAACAGTGAACCACACCTGAAGGTTCCTTTTATACATTTCTGAACAACCAATGATAAATCTTATATTAGCATACCCACTTTCTGTAACACTTGTCAGATAACTTACTGTGACTATACGCAACATTATAAAACAGATTTCAGCCTGTAGAAAGTTGATAAAAATGTGATATTGACAATATCCTTACAAAGTAGTCTGCTCACTAGACTTACTTGTTGGAAAGCTGTCCTCCATGGCTAACAATAGCTACAGTCCCTAGCCGTCATGTGAACAGTGGTTTTCTCCCCTCTCAGTTGAACAACATAGTAGACTGTACAGCTGTAGTACCAAACAATCATTGTGACAGAATTACCGGTCATTTCTCCAGTAGGCTGCGATCCTACAGCAATTTAGTGACACAGTTAGGTTGCTCAGTTTAGGGTCAACTTGTCAGTCACTCTGGCTTATTATTGTGCATTCCAAGGGCAGTAACGTTAGCTACAATTCTAATGTTAAACAATGAGATATCCCGATAGGTCAATATTACATGCTATTTCTCCCTTGCTTATCAAATTAAACATCACTTTTATTGTACAGTTGTTAGTGTCCTGCTTATTGTTATAGCCAGCATCAGCAGGCTAGCAGCAGCTGTAAACCTTAGCCGTGCTACCGCCCAGTCCACTCAGAGAAAGGGGAAATATTGGGAGTTTTAGGAATTGACTTAATCAGGCAATTAAAAACATCAGAACTGATCAGGACAATCAAAGCTAAATATGTTGGTTTTGAGTCTTGTCTTTTGAAACACAATTCATCATCAAGGCATCATCACTGATCAACGGATGCTGTAGCTAGGGAAAACAGTGACAGTTTTAAGTAAACAAATTACAGCGGCTAATTCAGCAGTATGCAATCAAAACACTAAAGAATGGCATATTCTGAAATATGACACTAAGGGCCTTCAGATACAATCCAAGGTTGTCCTAAGTATGATTTTAGGTTGAACACCGGTTGTAAAAGTGGAATATGTTGAGCCATAAAGGGTGCGCAAAAAGTGTGTACTATGTCATGTATGTGCCAATTTATGCCCAATGTCATCAAAACCAATTTCATGGATGTGCTTCGATTTTCTTTTCGGAATTTCGTGGATAACTAAGGTACTGTATGACAGATATTGGACTTATAGATGATACACATACAAACAACATATTACACATCCAGTCCAAAACGTAAGATATAAAAACATAATTTGTTGACCACAAACGTGCAGGGCCATTATGGATTTGGTTGCACAAGGGGAAGGATTGAAGAAGGGATCCTGGTATTATACAATATGGCTCCATTAACTGAATTTAGGATTTTAGACAAATTTGACAGTTTACCTAATCTCCAGTCACATCTTTTTGTAGACATACGGGCAGGACACTGTACCCCAGCAATGATGGAGGAGAGAGAGAGCGTAAGAGAGGTACAGAGAGTGAGAGACAGGAGAGAGGGGGAAAGAGAGAATAAAGAAACAGTGAAAGACAGACAGACAGATAAGCGGACATGCAGAGGACATGAGAGAGGAAGGTAAAAAGAGAGAGAGAGAAAGAAAAACCTATGGGAGAGAGGTCTATTTGTGTCTGTTTGAGAACAGAAGGACTCTCAGCTGAGAAGTGTGTTACTTATGCGGGGTAGCATTGAGAGCAACACTATCACAGTTGTTGGGTTGTGTCTGATGTGTTGTGATAATGTCTTGTTAAAACAGTGGAGTGTTGCACCAGTGGAACCGGCATGCTGGCCACTGACGTCACTTTTAGTTAGCCTGGGAATTAATGTCTGATTAGAGAGCACACACACTTACAGAAATACACACACACACCCCGCACACACACACAAAAACACACGCAGACCAGTCTTCTCAGAAATCAGGGATGCATATCAGGAGGGTGGGGATTATTAAAAAAAAATCTGTTCACCCTAAACAGCACCCTCGTTCCCAATATAGTGCACTATTTTGATATGCATATTTGGGACTGCAACTGTTCTCTGGAGCATGATCAGTTGTGGTTGGTTCATTTGTACGCATCATTACTGTGGCATGACCTCTGTGGCTAACTTTCTCCCAGGAGCTTCTGGTTTTCCCATAATGAGCTCTTATACTCACCCCTGCTGCAAGAGATGAAACACACACGCAGACACACAGAGACAAATACGTACCCTTGTCCCTTATTTAATGGGCTGACACCCACCACTTGCCTCAACGGCCTCTGGCGCATGCACTCTGGGTGCTTGTGAGGGAGATGTTAGAGCAGGTCCTCTGGTTATGGCTCACACACACATGCTGTGCGCACACACATAGACAGACACACATCGAGATGCCGTTAACTTGGTTGTAACTGTGACAATAGGGTATATTTTCATACTTCAATGCTTTGCTACTATTTTTAGTATTGACGTGGTGAATTGTTATGGAGGACTAAATGTGCCATAATATGAAATAAATAAATAAATAAATATATAAATAATTGAATACTTAAATATATAAATAAATAAATAAACATTGCATTTGAATTGTGTACGCTTATGCATTGTCCAAATGAAATAGACATTTCAGATAGCATTTTATTTGGCAGGATGGAAATAACAAGGAAATAACTAGGTTATTTCCAGGAAACAACATAGAAACAAAGAGGAAACAACTGCGTAACAATATGGTAACTACACATCAATAGTAAGCATGTTTCTGCGGAAAATAGTAGGTGACTGCTAGGAAAGTTGTAGGGAAAAACATTGTAACTGACACGGTAACAATAAGTGGTGAGCATGCAATTTACACATTTATCATTTGTTTGTTTATGCTGAAATAAAAATGAAACTTTATGGAAAGTTCCACAAAACAATACAGAATGAAGACCGCTACAACCACGTCAGAATGTGGCAATTACCCATCAACAGTTGATATGTTGCACTCCTGTATTTCATTACTTTTCTGACATTACAGTTATTTCAGCACAACTCAATTGTTAAATTCCTCTGTACTTACAATTCTACACAATGTAGTTTTACTGCAATGCTGTTGTATTATTAACGTGCAATACACCATTAGCCTTCTCCTTTTTCAAACATGTTTAACCTTTTATTTAAGGGTATTTCAAGTGTACCTACCGGTTCCTTGTAAAATCACTGTGTTTTTCCACAAATGTTCAGATTGTGGCCGCTAGTAATGGTCTGAATTTTACAGTTATGCCTCTGTAACTATCCCCTTTACTTACCTGTGTGCTCTATATTACCTTGCGTAGTTGCAGTGCAAATGGAGGTCCTCCAGTTACTATGCAATTTACCAGTATTAGCCTTCTTCTTTCCACTTAGTTTCAACTTCAATTTCAGTGTAGTTGCAGTGTAACGGCCAGGCATTGCCCCTGCAAACTAAAGCAAAGATCTTCCCTCCTAATACCTTGCTATTTACCAGTTGTTTCCTTGTAATTTCAAAACTATTTTCATTTGACTTTCTGTGCAGTTGCAGTGTAATGGCCAGGCATTGTCCCTTCAAACTCAAGCAAAGATCTTCCCTCGTATTTCCAAGTAATTGGGGAAAAACTTTCCTTCCAGTTTCTTTGTTTTTTCAGCATAAACAAACAAACGATAAATGGGTGACTAGTATGCTCTTACCTAGTGTTGCCATCTCAGTTACAAAGCTTTTTCCCTACAACTTTCCTAGCAGTTCAGCCTGGTCTCAGGGGACTATGCAGACTGTTTTACGTATATCTTTGACAGCCGAATTCGTAAGATATATTACAATAGGTAAAGTAACGTTAGAGTAATAATCCAGAAAAAAGTGTTTAGAACCCGAGTCTTTCCACTCCGCAGACAGGAGCTCTACCCACTGCTCCAAACAGGAACTTCCTGTTAGAGGGGGCTACAACATCAATATGTTACAAGTGATTTTCTAACCCTAACCCCAACCTTATCCCTAACCTTAACCCCAGTGCTGTGATACCTAACCTTAACCCAAACCCTAACCTCAACCCCAGTGCTGTGATACCTGAACCTAACCATACCTTAACCTAAACTTTTTCGGTTTTTAACCTTACCCCAGTGCTGTGATACCTAACCTTAACCCTAACCTTAACCCCAGTGCTGTGATACCTAACCCGGACCTAACTGTAATGTTAAAATGCATCCATTACATATTGTAGCGGCCTTGGTAAGGCCAGTACTTGTCCGCTGAAATCTATAAACCCTGTGTGGGGCAGTGGGCAGGGCACCCACCTTCAGACCTGAATATCTCCGGTTAGAAACACTGCTTGTGCATTTTGTGCAAATTTGTAATGAATGATACGTTTTCGTACTGTTCGTAACATATGATACTTTTTAATAGCGTTCGTAACATATGTTACGCTTTAGCCGATTCGTAATGTATTATACGTTGTGGTAGCGCATTGTATTGTAACATGTCACAGTACTGTACATTATAGTACATTACATTACAGTGTTTTTACATTAGACAATACACTTGAACAACAACTAAAATTGAACATCACATTTCTATTATTTTTGTCCCATTTTTGATTTTGTGTGAATCTGGTGGAAGTGTTTTTATAATTGTCCTTCTGTAAGAGCCAAGACGACCCGGTTTTAGTCTTCTGGCAGAGGCAGCCAGACTTTGGTCTAAAATCTATGTGACAGTCCATAATGCCATATATTCTAACCAGCAGGCTGTCAGGGCCTTTGGAAGCTAATCAGACCCTGAACAATTCATATTCACAACATACTTAACACTGATTAAAGAGTACATTTTTTCTCCATGAACATCACTTTTTTATGCCAAATCCACCCTCTGCTGTTTTTTGTGTCTTAAAAGCTATTTTGTGTTATTTTTATCTCATCTGATCAAAGAACCCAGTTCCAAATAAATGTTGTGTTGCAAACAGGCTCTGTTGTTTGTCTTGATGACAATAGAGGCTTTCGTCTGGCAAAACCTTCCAATACTGTAGTTTGTTGGCATGGCTGGTGTGAAATTGCAGTTTTGGAGACTTGGTGAACCCAAGATTCAACCAGCTTCTGCAGTTTTTCGACTGTAATCCTTAGAGAATTTCATACCCCTCCAAACATCCTTGTCACTGTGCATTGGGGCAAAATATACTTGTGTCTTCTTCTAGGCAGGTTCATCACAGTTCCAGTTCGTTATATCTTCTGAATTATTGCTCTATTTAATGGCTGTGTTTTCAGGCATGTATCTAATTTTTTATCGCTATATCTATATCAATCGAAAACTACACCGATCAGCCATAACATTATGACCACTGACAGGTGAAGTGAGTAACACTGATAATCTCGTTATCATGGCATCTATTAGTGGGTGGGATATTTTAGGCAGCAAGTGAACATTATGTCCTCAAAGTTGATGTGTTAGAAGCAGGAGAAATGGGCAAGCGTAAGGATCTGAGCAATTTTGACAAGGGCCAAATTGTGATGGCTAGACAACTGGGTCAGAGCATCTCCAAAACTGCAGCCCTTGTGGGATGTTCCTGGTCTGCAGTGGTCAGAACCTATTAAAAGTGGTCCAAGGAAGGAAAAGCGGTGAACCGGCGACAGGGTCACGGGCGGCCAAGGCTCATTGATGCACGTGGGGAGTGAAGGCTGGCCTGTGTGGTCCGATCCAACAGACGAGCTACTGTAGTTTAAATTGCTGAAAAAATAAATGCTGGTATTGATAGAAAGGTGTCAGAACACACAATGCATTGCAGTTTGTTGTGTATGGGGCTGCGTGGCCGCAGACCAGTCAGGGTGCCCATGCTGACTCCTGTCCACTGCCGAAAGCGCCTACAATGGGCACGTGAGCATCAGAACTTGACCACGGAGCAATGGAAGAAGGTGGCCTGGTCTAATGAATCACGTTTCCTTTTACATCACGTGGATGGCCGGGGGCGTGTGCGTTGCTTACCTGGAGAACACATGGCACCAGGATGCACTGTGGGAAGGAGGCAAGCTGGCAGAGGCAGTGTGATGCTTTGGGCAATGTTCTGCTGGGAAACCTTGGGTCCTGCCATTCATGTGGATGTTACTTTGACACGTACCACCTACCTAAGCATTGTTGCAGACCATGTGCACCGTTTCATGGCAACGGTATTCCCTGATGGCATTGGCCTCTTTCAGCAGGATAATGCGCCCTGCCACAAAGCAAAAATGGTTCAGGACTGGTTTGAGGAACACAACAACGAGTTCAAGGTGTTAACTTGGCCTCCAAATTTTCCAGATCTCAATCCAATTGAGCATCTGTGGGATGTGCTGGACAAACAAGTCCGATCCATGGAGGCCCCACCTCACAACTTATAGGACTTGAAGGATCTGCTGCTAACGTCTTGGTGCCAGATACCACAGCACACCTTCAGAAGTCTAGTGGAGTCCATACCTCGACGGGTCAGGGCTGTTTTGGTGGCAAAAGGGGGACCTACACAATATTAGGCAGGTGGTCATAATGTTATGGCTGATCGGTGTATATCTCTACGATTTGGTATATGATTTCTAGCGGTAACAATAATCATGACACGTTTTTGAGAAACATATTATATATGTAAAAGGAATATTTTATGGAATACATTGTGAAAGACAAATATTTTGTATGATATTTATTGCAATGTTCAGTGTGTTTCTAACCACTAAGTGACTAAGGGATTTTGTTGAATGTATTTGTCAAACAACAACTAAGTACAACTGTACTATGTTAAACTTTCCACATAAACAGTATCCTTTAAAAAGACAGCAGAATGGAAATTCAGGTTGATTTGATTTGACACAGATCACAGCATAAGAGTGTTTTTATATTTAATATGTATGACGTTTAACATATTTTCTTAATTATCTCGTCTTTATATCTATTTCTTCCATTCTCTTTATCTCTCTCTCTATCTGTAACCCTAAAGGACAGTGCGACGATGCAGTTCTGTGCCAACAAACTGGACAAGAAGGATTTCTTTGGCAAGTCAGACCCTTTCATGGTGTTCTACAGGAGCAATGAAGATGGAACGTAAGCCCTCTGATGTCTCTTTGCCAGTCTGTGATCCTGGATTCTGATTCTGCATTGTTATGCTTTTGTAAAGCTACTGACAGAGAATGACACGAGAGGCCTCGAATAGGATGTGTTTGTACCAGAACTAGAAATGGCTTCAAAGCAAAGCCAAACTCCTTGGTGTGCAAGATGTCTCTCCAATTTGACATCAGAGCCTTGGGTAGACTGTTTCAGTAGGGCCTTTTAAAAATAAGAGTTCCGCTCTTTCAGAACAGCACAGAAAAGAGCATAGAGAGACAGTGAGGTGGGGGCGAATACAGGAAGAAGGCTGGTGTGTAGTCCAAGGATGACAGTGAGGAGGGGTTGCGCGGAGAGAAAGGGCAATGAGAATCAGAAAGGGCGTGCTAGGCAGGGGGTGGCCTGAGAAAGAGAGAGAGCGGAAAAACGGGAGGGACGCTGCACTCCGGGATCAGAGGCTCCTTCCAAATGAAAACACTTCACGCCGCCGCTACGCAGCGTGTAGCAAACGGAAGATCGAGAAAGGCGCACATCACAAGAGAGAGCCGGCGCTCGTTTGAGCCAATTAAGGACTCGCGGTGGTTGAAACTGAAGCGCTAACAACCTAACAAACATGTGCTTGCTTACTGGAACTCCAGGAATACAAAGTCTGCCAAAATAAGTACCTCCCATTACCCATCAGACTGCTTAACTGTACTTCACAGTGTGACAAATGATGCGCCGGAGAATTGGTGCAGTGGAGAATGCAGTTAGAGAGAATACACAAATAGGCCTCTGGATAAATAAATTAAGCTCCACACACCAGTAGGTCTGAGCCAAACCCACCAGGGACCATACAACACCTACCTGTTTTTTAACAGGTTTCGTGCAAGCGCCAATGCGTATGTGTGTGTGTGTGTGTGTGTGTGCGTGTGTGTGTGTGCGTGCGTGCGTGCGTGCCATAAACGGAGGTGTTGCACTGCACAACAGCTCCCATCCCCTAACAGGCTCTCAGAGTGCACTCTTGTTCCGGAGGCATTTGAGTGACGGGCATCAGTCTATTTAAGGGCCGCTGGTTTGATAGTGGGCACTTTGTTATCCCTTTAGCTCCATTCAGGAATTTTCTTAAAGCGACAAGAAGGGAAGTGGCCACATCTGCTAAAGTGAGTGTGCAGGAGAGCTGGACAAATTAGCATGCAACACAGCACACACCAACACACACAAATAAGCATTTGGCTGTTGCAGCTAAAGGAACCATGCTGTTTTAATGGCTGACGAACCGAAGGCAACAAGGTGAGAGTAAATAAATCCCAGGGCTCAGGATAAAAGGACACACACGCAAACTTACAATATACATCAAATCTGCTCAAGTAGACCTGGGGAGCTTGGATGCACTGAGTTTGTGTGAACGACAGGAAAAGTACCCCACTGTCAAAACAATATGCAAATTGGTGTCGCACCTGTGTGAGGGAGGAGAGAGACACCATTATAAAAGAGTGGAGGCTTTAGGCCAACCACCCAGCTTTGTTTGGACAGCCATGTCAGTAAACAAAAACCCATGATTCACTGTTGCTATTATCAAGCTGTCGTTGTTTTCGACACAATTAATTGTCTATTTTGTATTTTGTCTGTTTTTGTCTCTCTCCCTGTGAGCTTTCTCTTCCCTCACGCTGGTGCCCCATTTTCTTTCTATCTTTCTTTTTAACTTTTTTACACCTCACCTCTCTCTGTTTCTACTTCAGGTTCACTATCTGCCATAAGACAGAAGTGGTGAAGAATACGTTGAATCCGGTGTGGCAGTCGTTCACCATTCCAGTGAGGGCCCTCTGCAATGGGGACTTTGACAGGTATGGGAGTCACCTCTCAAGCCATCCACACTGTGACTCGTATGTTCACAGTGGATAATGCTTTTTTTTTTGACAGCTCTTTAGCAGCGATGTCAAATCATTTTTTTTTCAAAGAAACAGTATGCCAGTCAACTGTTTTAAACCAAATGAAGTAGATAGAAAGATTTATTTTTGTCGACAGTCCCTTGGCCTGAAGTTGAGTTGTCGGTTTAAGCTCAGAAGGACCTGGTCACAGTGATAAGCCTCCATTCATAGTGTTAACAACAGTCAACACAATCCCACCGCAATTTCCATACAAGTCCTTATTTCCGCGTATTGCTATAAGCCCTTTAAAAAGATACGCTGGAAAACATAAGACCTTAGACCCTATGGTCTGTGACCACAAAAAGAGTTTGAATTCCTGGTGAGACAATGGCAAAGCAGTCATCCTGCCGCTATTTTGATCAAAAGCTAAGAATTTTGCCTGGAGAAATGTAATCACTTTCATGTTCCAGTAGTCAGTATTAACAGTCTTACTCCACAGAAGTGAATGTAAACATCAGCTGGCGAGAAGCTTACTGTCAATGTAAGTCCAATGAATAATATAGAGAAAGAGGAAGATGGAGAAATAGAGAGGAATTCTTAGGAAATAAAGGAAGAGATAAAGGAAGGGGAGAGGAAGAGAGCAGAGTGTGAAAGAGGGGATGGGAAATAAAGACATATGATGGACTTCAGATGCTGCCTTGCAAACCCCCCATCCCCTACAAGCTTATTTTTTGCTATTTCTGTCCTTTCTCAGCCTCTCTCTTTTTCCCCATCATCTCTTTTTCACAGTCCCTCTCCCCCTTTCCAACCAAGAATGAGTTACTCTGTCTTAGCTTGAAAAAATGCCAAAAATGGAATGTTATGCTGAAATAAACCCATAATGCTATCTGTAAGCTGGATCTCTGGGTCTCAATAGAAATTTATTCATTAGGGTTGCCCCAAAGAAGTCTGGGTTAACCGGTCGAGGTCAGTGAGTGTAAGCCGGCCAATCACACATCAGCCATAGTGAGGTGATAACCCTGTCCAAACCAATCAGACACTGGGGATTGAGATGTGTTTCAGGAGAGCCTTTCCTGGAATGCCTCCCTGAGTCTTATAAAACACAAACAAAAATACAGACTTGGGACATGTGCGCACGTGCACACACGCACACGCGCACAGACACACACACACACACATATACACACACTCACGATCTGCCTCAATGTAGAGAGTAATGGTATCTGACAGGGCAGACTGAAATACAGCCTGAAAACACTGTGTGTTTAACGAGATATCACAGAGCCCTGAGCTGCTGAGAGTTTACACACACAGTGTGTGTGTGTGTGTGTGTGTGTGTGTGTGTGTGTGTGTGCGTGTGCGTGTGTGTGTGTGTCCATGTACATGTGTGTGTGGTAAGTATTATGTACGTTGTGTGGTTTGTATCTCGCGGCTAGCCCTTGTCCGTTTCTGTGTCCATCTTGTTTAGCGTCAAGCCACATCCTCATGAATGACTAAAACCAACTGTGACAGTTCACAGGCAATGATTTGCAGACAGAGAATCAGACACACCACAATCAACAGATTCATTTATTCACATAGCTTGTCGATGCACTCTGTCCCCTCCACTTATGACTGATCTCATCGGCCAGTCAGTCAGTCAGCCAGCCAGCCAGTTAGTTAGCCAGTCAGTTGGTCGGTCAGTCAGTCGGCCAGCCAGCCAGTTAGCCAGTCAGTTGGTCAGTCAGTCAGCCAGCCAGCCAGTTAGTTAGCCAGCCAGTTGGTCGGTCAGTCAGCCAGCCAGCCAGTTAGTTAGCCAGTCAGTTGGTCGGTCAGTCAGTCAGCCAGCCAGCCAGTCAGTTGGTCGGTCAGTCAGCCAGCCAGCCAGCCAGTCAGTTGGTCCGTCAGTCAGCTAGACAAGCAGCCGGTCAGTAACGCAGATAATCAGTCATACAGTCAGTCCGTCTGTCAGCCAGTCCGCCAGTCCGACAGTCACACTGTGATTTTCACTGCACATCAGCCCCTCTGTCTGAGTGTTGTAAGAGAAGGTTGGGAGGGGAGGGGTAGAGGAGACAGGAGGAAATAAGAGGAGAGATGAGGGGGTGCCCACACCATCTCTACACTTCAGAGGAAATTCAATCCCAGGGCCGTCTTCCTCAGTGGAATGGGAGTCTCTGAATGGATCGTTGTTGCTATTTCTGTCCCAGACTGGAGATCACAAACACAGCCATGAAATTAGGACTGAATTGGTGTCATTGTTTTTCACAAGCCTAATAGCTTAGTTACTCATTCATGATCTCAAATAATGCATGTCTAGTTATTAGCGAAGGAGACAGATGCTGGTTTGAATCACCCGCTTAAAGACGCATTGTGGGATGTTTGTATAATTACAGCCAGTAGTTTTGAATGAACCGCTTTTTCTGGGTTCTATGTCATCCAGTTGTGACATGTTAATTATGTTATAACCTGCATTTTTATATTCATATGATATTTTCCAAATATTATGAATCCAGTATATCATATAAATTTGGTATGTTTAAACTGTGTTAGGAGCTTTCACAGAAGGTTAACTTATTCTAGAGACAATGTAGAAAGCACAACGGGAGTTTGAAATCCTGCCTTTTTTACTGTCACCGTTGATACGATGCAGATTATGTTAAAAAGTAACATAATATTTTCCAGGGTACAAAGCTGCCCGTCTCAGTCTGGTTTTTTTCCGGTTGGTCAAAGAGAGGGTGACTGACAGTAGCCTGCAGGGCACAATGTCTGCCATGTTCGTCTTCGACATAACATACACGCCCACACAATGTTTTTCGCTGATAGAGCATCAGGGGAGAAGGCTCAGAACCTTGAAGATAAGTGCAAAGGAACATACTACCACCACAGGTGGAGGAAGGGAGGTAGGGAATATTAAAGGTGTTGCACAGTTCATTTCCCTTAACGGGTGGAAGTGTCTCTCATGTCACACTTCAGATCCAATGGAACTGGATTGATGTGGAGAAGGGGGACAATGGGGAGGAGAAGTGGGTGAAGTGGATGGTAAATTATGGGAAGGGAAGTGCTTCAGGTGTGCCATTTCTTTCTAATGTCTCTAAGTTAGTGTCTTATCTGCGTTGGCGTCATGGTGGAGGCTGGGAGAGAAGTCGGGGAGAGGGGCGAGGGAGATGAAACGGAGATGGAGGAGAGAGGGATGAAGGGATGCTTGGAAAGTTCTCGTCAGTCGGCAGAAAAACTCAACAGCTTCGCGTTTGTAAAATGTCAGCCCCTCATCGATTTGTCAACTGCTTTTGGAAAACAGGGACAGCAGATATTTTTAGCCGGGGCCAATTTGAATTTGCTGCAACTTTGCTCTGACTTTTTAAGACTACATCCATTGTTATGAACCCAATTTTATTTTAATAACATAAAAATAGTATGTAAATGCAGTTTTTGATTTAAACTAGAAACCAGAAACTTTCGCTACGCTGTAAGGCAAAACATAGGCTTGCACAGCACTTTAGCCAGAGCCCTGACTGGAAGGCGTATAAACTCACTGACAATGTTGTTTACCTGGCAACTAAAACATGTCGTTCTCCTTATGAAGTGCTGTTCCTGGTGATAGTAGAATTGTATTAGTGTCTGTGTGAGATGTTTTTAGTTGCTTTCCAAAAATGCTTTTTTTCAATTCTGTTTATAGAGCTAAAATTACTTAGAGAACCAGACTTCCTACATCACTCTCATTCCACTCCAATATACATTGATCGATATGTCGTCTTTCGACTTCAGTAAGAGCGGGGAGTATTAGTAGGAAGTGTCCCACATTACCTTGGAAGGTGATGTGACAATTGCCATTTTCCCACATTTGTACTGTAAATTTGGCCTGTAAAAGTACAGCTGTAAGTCCAGCTGGAGTCTTGACAAATTCATCATGATTTCAGTTTTAATTTCATATTAAATTGTCCCTTTATGATGGCACAGCGGGCTTTTGTTTCACATCTAAAAAACTATTTTAGAGTTTCTGTACATTTGATATAAATCAATGTGCCGTGACTACTTCTTATCGCTGTGCAGCTTGTGTGCTTGTGATTTACCATTCCGACACAATTTGATGGACAGTTCAATCAACAAATAAACCTTAAGGCAGGACTCCCAAGCCTCCCATGGCTGTAAATATGGGAGCTAAAACGCCCAGATTCATCAAAGGCATAATGAAGCACAGAAGTGGGGCTGTGCGCCAGGGCACTCACAACCTCATTTGGCCTGACTGAAGCAGATTTATTAGTGAATCACCTTGATATACCTTAATAATACAGTTTATTTATTATTACACAAGTCTGCTTAGTCAGGTACTTTATATCTGAAAGGTCAAGTGAATTTCACCTCTACAGACGGTTAGATATTTCAGTGGAATGGATAAATAATATTTCAGCTGCTCTCTTAAAATATCTAGTTGGAAATAAAGTAAAGTGACTGATCTGGTTGAATCAAGGAGAAAATAAATAGAATTCCTCTTTGACAATGTGTTAGTATCACAATGTGTTATATTATAAAATTTAATCTCTTGATCCTTCCTTAATCTGATTGTAGTGTAGTTTTGATATAATGCACTCTAATGAATGCTGCAATTGTGTGTACTGTATGAAATGGTTAAAGCACCAATCCTCGAAATGAAACAGCTAGCAAACCAGAGGCTTCCTGAGTTTAAGTGGCAAGGAGGCTTGGTCAGCTAGGTATACGAGCATGAAGAGCCTCAGTTTAAACCAAACTAATGAGCTTGTTGGTGAGGAGAGGCGTATTTGTATGTGTGGGGGTGTGGGTGAGTGTGGTTTTTGCGTCCTCATTACTCCTCATTAACAGCAGGTTGTAACAATCATTAATCTCTGTCTACTTTGGTCTTTGTATTGAGCAGCGCAGAAAACACACACACACCCGCACACATGCACAACCTGCCTTCAGACAGGCTCCTCTTTCCTGCTCTGCTTGATGAATCAATCCCCACCCATAAGCATCTTGAACTCAATCTTTCAGAATGTGTGTGAATGTGTGTGCATGGACCTTCATTGACTAAAGCATATCTAACCACTCAAGCAAGAAATTCCAGTGCACTATTTGCTTCCCAAAGAATCATTTAAAGCTGACCTTCAATTCCATGCAATAGCTCTATGTGTTATGACAATGGATAGGTCGCAATAAATTGATATATTCTTACTGTGTCACCTGTGGATCACACCCATGAGCAAGCCCCCAGAGATTGGTTCTTTGATAATATGTCTGAAATCTGTGCTTTCTTTCTTAATGGAGATATTGATTAATCTGTCTGTAAACTAAAGTTTTTGAATCTTGTCAATGGCACACTTGAACAAAGGGGATGCTTCCCTGACATGTCTTTTGGTTATGTGTGTGTTTTTTAGAACAATTAAGGTGGAGGTGTATGACTGGGACCGAGATGGCAGGTGAGTGTCTTCAGCAGTCTGTAAAACAAAGATGTGTCAATTGCTTTACAGCATTCAATGATAATAAAAAATCTCTCCTCACTCCCTCTCTGTCTTCTCTTAGCCATGACTTCATAGGGGAGTTCACCACTAGCTACCGGGAGTTGGCTCGAGGCCAGAGCCAGTTCAATGTCTATGAGGTGAACCTTTCTTAATTTATTACCATCACTTAATCTGATAGCTTCTATTGGAGTGGGTATCATTGTTGTGTCCAAAATATCTTTTATTTTAACCTTATTTTATCAGCAAAAACCTTTCAAGTTAACAACTTATTTTGCAAGGGGGACCTGGGCAAATGTCTCCTACTTTTAACCAGGGTCCTTAGGGATTCGTTATGCGCTACATAGGGAAAAGGGTGCTATGTGGGATGACAACTAAGCATCCTAAAAATGAATGAATGAATAAACAAATTTTCATCCATGCTGGCTATTCTTTACTCCTGGGAATCTAAATCAATTACACAGAAACCAATGTCACTGTTGCTTTCGAGTCCTTGAGCTGTTGTGAATGGGTGTACAGTACTATTATTGTATACTGTGAGTGTTAGCAATGACCCTGAACATTCTTGTCATACCAGCAAATTTAGATGCAAAGTACGACAATCTATCAAAACTCCCTTACAAAAAAAAGTCAGTAACTCAAGAAGAAAGAACTGGGCTCCGGGGGTTGCCCTGTAAGCCAATGACTCAGTCCCTGTAATAGCATTGGAGAGAGGGCATTCCATTGGAGAGAGGGCATTCCATTGCAGAGAGGGCATTCCATTGGAGAGAGGGCATTCCATTGCAGAGAGGTCATTCCATTGGAGAGAGGGCATTCCATTGGAGAGTGTGAATTCCATTGGAGAGAGGGAATTCCATTGGAGAGAGGGCATTCCATTGGAGAGAGGGCATTCCATTGGAGAGAGGGCATTCCATTGGTGAGGGGGAATTCCATTGGAGAGAGGGCATTCCATTGGAGAGAGGGAATTCCATTGGCGAGAGGGCATTCCATTGGAGAGAGGGGAGCCCACAAGGCAGAGACAGCAAGGGTGGATTGTCAATCAAGTGACTTTAACACCCCTGGACCAGACTACACTCATATGACTTAAGAGATGTCTTCTGTAAACATTTGGAAGTCTAACCAGAATGTGCCTAGGTTTGCTAGTGTTCCATACACACTTAGCCCACCCCCCACTTACAATCTCTTCCTCGGTCTTCGTCTCTTGCACCCTGTTCAATTATTGTTCATTTTAAAGTAGAACTAAAGATCCTATATATTATGTTTCTTTTCTGTACTGTATGCCTGTGCACCCACACAGTGTACAGTAAGGATTATAAAGAAATGTCGACACTGAATTACATCAAATTAACTCCAGCAGCCAGATATTTATTCCATGCATTCATAATTCCCTTTGTTCAACTGTATATGTGTGTGTGTTTTTGTGTGTGTGTGAGTTGTTGTGTGTTTCCCCCTTGGCCCTTTGTTAATATCCAGAGGAATACTTTCCCCTTAATTTCCTCCCTTTCTCCTCCCTTCATTTGCTTTGCAATTGGTATATTACTGAGGCTGTTTTTTAAAAAAAATTCTACCGTGATCTACCCAGATTTTGCCTATCGGATAGGATTAAAAACATAGACAGAGAATGAATAGAAGAGACAAATCTCTGACTTAAATGGGGATTCTTGTTCTGTTCAATCTTCTGTGTTTCTAGGGATTTTTAAACCAATGTAAAGACAAAATCCAGGAACCTGAGGCAAGCGTGCACACAAACATATAAGGTCATTAGTGAGAGTGTGAAACAGGATTTAAGGTGAGACAGTTCCATGGACTAAGAATAATTATAGTTATTTCCCACAATGCTCCTGGAGAGCACTTTGTTCAGCACATCTGACTTTTTTTCTCTCTTCCTTTAACTTCCTTCCTCAGTTTCAAGTTTGGATGCTGTGTAAAGTGGAAATTAAAAACAGAATGCAAAGATGTGCAAATGATTCAAACCCTATGTTCAATAGAAAATAGTACAAAGACAATATGAAGACAACTGAAAAATTTTCTTGTTCCTTGAAAAATATATGCCCACTTTGAATTTGATGCCAGCAACATGTTTTACAAAAGTTGGGATAGGTGCAACAAAAGACTGCAAAAGAATTGCAAAGAGTTTGGGGATCTCACAATCGATAATACATAACATCATTAAAAAATTCAGAGAATCCACAGAAATCTCTGTACGCAAGGGACAAGGCCGAAAACCAATATTAGAAGACCATGATCTTCGGGCCCTCAGTTGGTACTGCATTAAAAACTGACACGATTTTGTAGTGGACATCACCGCATGGGCTCAGGAACACTTCTGAAAATCATGGTCTGTCTACACAGTTTGTTGCTGCATTCCACAAATGCAGGTTAAAACTCTACCATGCAAAGAAGAAACCACATATTAACAAGACCCAGAAATGCTGTCACATTCTCAGGGCCCGAGCTCAGAAAAGGGGTATTTAAGCTAGACTGAGGCAAAGTGAAAAACTGTGGTCTGCCAAATCAAAAATTTGAAATTATTTTTGGGAATCATGGCTGTGTCCTCCGGGCTACAAAGGAAAGGGACTATCCGGCTTGTTATCAGCACACAGTTCAAAAGCCAACATCCATGATGGTATGGGGGTGCATTAGTGCACATGGCATGAGTGACTTGCCCATCTATGAAGGCACCATTAATGCTGGACAATAAATACAGGTTTTAGAGCAACACATGCTGCCATCCAGACAACATATTTTTCAGGGAAGGCCTTGCTTATTTAAGCAAGACAATGCCAAACCACATTCTGCACATATTACAACAGCATGGCTCCATAGTAAAAGAGTCCGGGTGCTAAACTGGCCTGGCTGCAGTCCAGACCTGTTACCCATTGAAAATATTTTGCGAATTATGAAATGAAAAATACAACAAAGGAGACCCCGAACAGTTGAGCAGCTGAAATCCTGTGTCAAGCTAAAATGGGAAAACATTTCACTTTCAAAACTACAGCAATTGGTCTCCTCAGTTCCCAAACACTTACAGAGTATTGTTAAAAGATGAGGTGATGCAACACAGTGGTAAACATGCTCCTATCCCAACTTTTTTGAAACATGTTGGTGGCATCAAATTCAAAATGGCCGTGTATTTTTCCATAAGCAATACATTTCTCAGTTTCACCATTTGATATTTTGTATTTGTACTATTTTCAATTAAATACAGGCATAAATGGTTTGCACATCATTGCATTCTGTTTTTATTTGCATTTTATGCAGCGTCCCAACTTTTTTGGAAACAGGGTTGTAGTATACGCCAAAGCCAGATGGAGAGGCATTGTTTGCTCCACTGGAAACCAATAATAAGACATTGAATACATAAATATATACAATTAAAAACTATAAAATGCGTATTTAACCTAAGACTCATCCAATCCCTAGCCTTAACCGAACCGTGATCTCAATAAGCTTAATCTTACCTCAACTTTTTTGAAACGTATTGCTGGCATCAAATTCAAAATGGGCTTACATTTTTCCAAAACAATAACATTTCTCAGTTTCAACATTTGATATGTTGTCTTTGTACTATTTTCAATTAAATATATGGATGAAATGATTTGCGCATCATTGCATTCTGTTTTTCTTTGCATTTTATGCAGCGTCCCAACATTTTTGGAAACGTTGTTCTATGCTGTCCACATGTAACATGTAACACCCTGTAACTTGATTGATCTGGTCATGAAGAGTAGGGGGAGGCTTTAGAGTATGTAATCAATATGTGTACTGAAGGACCTGAATGGTTTATAGATTATATTTTGATTGTTGATATATACAAATTGAATAGAATTTTTCAAATGGCGTTCAAGATGAGTGTAAATGTTTGTTAGTGGTAAAAGAGAAAAAGATGAGAAAATACAGAAAAAGAAAGAGAACATCTGACACATGGCTCACAGGCTACACACCCCCTAAGATTCAACCATCTTTTAGATGTCAGCTTGCTTCTGTTCCTGGAGCTCATGGAGCTCTGTTAGTCCTTACCTACACAAATGACAGAAAGGTTCTTCCGTTTCTACATCAGCTGGTCTCTGCGAGTCAAACAGATTGTCTTTGCTCCATGTTAGATTAGTGCCTGTCATTGTTGGTCACATTCAGACTCTCCAGGTCTGTAGGCGACCCTAATAAGGTGAGGCAGGTTTTATCTTTGTATACACAGGAGAGAGGCTTTTATTTAGACTTAAATTCTTACTGTGGCAATTTTTTTTCATTTTCTACACATCTGTAAGAGGACTAATGTTGTCTTGGATCACTGATTCTCTGGGATTTAGGCTCAGATTATAATCTACTCCTGTTCAAATATATAATATACGATAGGGAGCTAATGTGATTCTTCACTTGGCGGTCATGGTGACTAACCAGTCAGTCTGTCTATTACAACTCCATTAGGCATGCCAAATGTGTCTGTACTCTGTTTGTTCATGCACTGAGCGTTTAACCCCTGACCACCATCGTTCTTCAGCCAACCTCCGGCCCTGTCAATAGTATGGATTTGGCCCTTTCTGCCGATCAAATTCCCCCTTTCTGACGATCAAAAGCCCTCAGTCCCAACTTCTGATGCAGACTCCCATTAACCCCATATGGGATCAAAAACTTTGGAAATCATTTGGATCATTTTCAAAAAATGTTCTAGCTGAGTGTCCAATGAATAGGTTTTCACTTTTGAGGGAATTCGGGAAAGCTTGAACAAACGCGGCTAAAACCCAGTTAGGGTTTTCATCCATTGATATGCCTTTATGGTGTCATTTAGTGTGGCCTTCCCCTCTGTCCTATGCACCATCTCATTATGTTATTTAATCAATCACATTTATTTATAAAGCCCTTTTTATATCAGCAGTTGTCACAAAGTGCTTTTGCAAAACACCCAGCCTGAAACCCCAAGGAGCAAGCAACAACAGTGTTGAAGCACAGTGGCTAGGAAAAACTCCCTAAAAGGGGCCGAAATTTAGGAAGAAACCTAGAGAGGGACAAGGCTCGGAGGGATGACCAGTCCTCTTCTGGCTGTGCTGGGTAAACATTTTAAGAGTACAAGTTGTAATAATTAATAAATGCATGTGGGCTGTGTCCAGAGTCTTTAAAACCTAATCCAGGTCAGAGGCATGACCAGATGGACCAGGACAGCTGGGGGGAATGTCAGTAGAGTGGCAGCTGGAATCGTCAGGTATCGTCCACAACCAGGAGGACTTTGGACAGGGGCATCAACGAGTCTTTCAAGCCTGGTACTCCTGAGGTGTGGGCCAAGACCTCATGTCCCCCTAAGTTTAAACGGAGCAGGAGACAAGGAAAATTTCAGTGCCCCTTTTACAGACCTAAATTAGGGATGAACAGAGTTAAAGAGGAACGAGAGAGGTTTGTAGAGGGAAGGAAAATGGAAGAGAGAAATAAAAAGAAAACATGAAAAGGGAACCGGAATGTAAGTGGGAGAGTGAGGAAGAAGGTGAAAGAGGTAGAGAAAAAAAGAGAGAAAAAATGTAATGTAGAAATAAATAAGAAAAGAGTGAGAGAGGATGTGCTTCTAGAAAAAAAGTAATAGAACCTTACATTTCACAGTTAATTGGAGCATATTATTCAACACACCACTAATGGAACTTAAAAACCTGTGTCACACCCCTCTCTTCTCTCTCTACCTGTCTTTCACTCTCCTTCTCTCCTACTCCTACTCTCCTATCACCCATTTCTCTCTTTTGACAGTTACAGCCTTTTCCCTAAATGAGATATATGATACTACAAAACTCTATGCTGTCTCCTTACTTGCATAATTGATTTGGGTTTCTTACTATAAAAACAACCCTGTGATATGAGTTCCTCCATGAGCCAACAAACACATGCTCACAACTCTTCAAAACTGTCTCCTTAAAACACCATAATTGGACGTTTTTTCTTTCTAATTCTGTTTTTTCCTTTCTTTTTTTTTAGGTAGTGAATATCAAAAAGAAAATGAAGAAAAAGAAATATGTGAACTCTGGAACGGTGAGCATAGCCTACGCAGTTTGGGACTGTTAGAAATCTCCTTCCATCTCTCCCACCTATTTCTTGCTCTTTCCTCACTCTCCTCCTGTTTCTACTTCTTTTAATTACAATGATTTTTCTCAAATGGTTTTCTCCTCACGTCTCTGGCTGCTGAAAGGGGCACTGATACCAAATGTAGACTGTGAGTGTCAAAGCAGGTTTCACTCATTAACGGGTATCTCGCCTTCCTGTTAATTAAATGTGGAGGAAAGTGAAAGATGAGGAACGAGTGTGTCTGCTGCAGCTGTCCAAAGACATTAGACAATAGTCCCTGTCTCTGTCAGTGAAACAGGCAGAGAGAATGTGCGTCCTGAGAGCCAACTAACTAGCTAGTATAGTTTACATCTTTTTCGTAGCATTGACAGATGGAGGGGGGAAGGAAGGAAAAGAGCGGATGGAATGAAGGATATGAAAGGGATCTCACACCCCAGGAGAGATCAAAGAGTGGGAGTAGTGTAGTTAGCATCTCGTAGTGCGCCACGGCGGAGGCTAATGTGATATCGGCTAGCTATGATGACTGATTACAGGGCCCGGCTCCCATGTTCCCATCTGCTGTCTCTCTCTCTCTCTCTCTCTCTCTCTCTCTCTCTCTCTCTCTCTCTCTCTCTCTCTCTCCATCTCTTGTAAAAATGCATTCAATCCTCTCCTCCTCCCCCTCTCTTTCTCCCTCTCTTCCCTGTTTAAATAGTGCTGTAATGAGCTCATCAGTCATCTACAGTATGTGTCTGCGATGAAAGTAGATAGGGCATTGCCTGGTACGGCTGTGGTGGAGGAGGATGTTGTTGTAAGTGGGTTGGATACCATGGCTACCTGAGTGAACATATACTGTGTGTGTGTGTGTGTCTGCGTGTGTTTGTGGGTGGGAGTGGGTCATCTGAGAGGACTGGCTGTGGATGGTTACTGAGATCTAACGTTTCCATTGTTTGTTTCTTCCTCTCCCAGGTGACCCTTCTCTCCTTCTCTGTGGAATCTGAGTGCACCTTCCTGGATTACATCAAAGGAGGGTGAGCAGGAGACAAGGGAACACACCAGGCTTGGGGTCCATTCATATCAAACTCCCTCAATTCAGAAAGGGATTTCAACATAAATTTATGTATTTATGTGATTTATGGATACATTTTGGAAATATTTTAAACAATTCTCTTAGTTTTTTTGAGCAACCATTAAAAATAAATATTAGTTTTTCTGAAATGACAACCTACCATTGCATTAGACCCCAATTCATACCACCACAAAAACACATTTGTTGATGTATGCTCAGACACAACATATTACATTATCTCAAATGTTTACCCCTGACATGAATTTAAATATGCATTAATTGAAAGTAAACTAACTCATTACATTAGAAGTGGAACTGACTGCATTTTAAACTCATGAAATCTTATTTAAAAGATTTCAATACACACACACTAACAACCTGATGCCCTTTATATCATTTTTGATAAACGATCACATAGATGTGGTCATTTTTACATCTTTATATTTTCACAGAATGTTGGGGAATGACACACAGTAAGGCGATTCAGAGAATACTATGTCAATGTAGAGTATGGAAATGGACACTTTTGGACATAAACACTGATGCCAAAACATTATGAACACTCACAGGTGAAGCAAGTAATGTTCATTGATTCCTAACAAGGGCACATGTCAAGGTCTGGGTAGATTAGATGGTAAGCGAACAATCATTTCTTGTAGTCAACATGTTGGATGCAAGGGAAATGGGCAGAAGTAAAGACCTGAGAGATTTTGACAAATTGTTATAGCCAGACGACTGGGTCAGAGCAACTCTGAAACGGCAAGTCTTGTGGGGTGCTCTCGGTCAGCAGTGTTGAGTACCAACCGACAGTGGCCTGAGGAGGGACAAACCACAAACTGGTGACAGGGTATTGGGCGCCCAAGGTTCATCGATGCACAGGGGCAACGTAGGCTATCCCGTCTGGCCCGAACTGACAGAAGGTCTGCTGTGGCATAAGTCACTGAACATTTTTATAATGGTTACAGGAGGAATGTGTCACAGCACACAATGCAACGCACCCTGCTGTTTATGGGGCTGCGTAGCCGCAGACCAGTCAGAGTGTCCATGATGACCCCTGGTCACTGTCAAAAGCCCCTACAATGGGCATGCGAGCGTTGGAACTGGACCTTGGAGCAGTGGAAGAAGGTTGTCTGGTACGAAGAGTCCAGTTTTCTTTTACATCACGTGGACGGCCGTGTATGTGTGCACCATTTACCTGGGGAAGTGATGGCACCAGGATGCACTGTGGGAAGACAACAAGCCGGTGGAGGGAGAGTAATGCACCCTGCCACACTGCACACATAGTTCAGGAATTGTTCGCAGAACATAATGAAGAGTTCAAGGTGTTGCCCTGGCCTCCAAATTCCACAAATCTTAATCCCATTGAGCATCGGTGGGATGTGCTGAACCAACAAGTCCAATCCACGGCAGCTTCACCTCACAACCTACAAGACTTGAAGGATCTGCTGCTAATGCCTTGGTGCCAGATAGCACAGGACACCTTCAGGGGTTTTGTAGAATCCATGCCTCGGTGGGTCAGCGCTGTTTTGGCGGCAAGCGAGGACCAACAGCATATTGAGCAGGTGGTCATAATGTTCTGGCCCATTAGTGTATATTAGACACTGTAGTGAATAAAAACAAATGAAGACCTATAAGTTTTGAACATTACATAGATCTGAGTACCACAGCCAATCAGAGTTACAGTAGGACAATTAGCAAATTAACCATCTCTCTCACTGAACGTTTTGTTTACAGGTAATAGCAAGTGTAACTTAGCAAATGCAAATGCATGTTGTACTATTAATTAAATATAGGGATGAATGATTTGCACATCATTGCATTCTATTTTGATTTGCATTTTACGCAGCGTCCCAACTTTTTTGGAAACGTGGTTGTATTGTGATTACCTGTTTGATTCAGATCTGCAAAGTACTTATAATATGTCAGTTCCACTTCAAGGCAAATTCTTCAGTTGGCATTCAAAAAATGTATGATCACCTATTCTTGCATAAAAACACAGTACATGTATGTTAAACACCCCCACATTACAAATATCCTTAGAACAACACCTATCATAAAGTGCACATCCTATATATGAAAAGCCTTTTTTAAACAAAACAGATGGCCAAACATTTAGCTTAACATTGCTCTACCTGGGACGCATTGGAACTGAGAGACTTGGTGCGGTGATAAAGCATCCCTTTAAGCTATTGACGACAATGATTTGATAATAACATCCATCAGAGACAGAGAGATTATATTTCAGAGATTTCAGGGATTTTCCAATGGAGCACATTTGACAGAGTTGACAAGTATGACAGATCTCACTGACACCCTTCAGCTTCTGTGGGTTGACAGAAGCTAACACCCTCTGCCTGAAGCCTTTAACAGGAGTAATGACACTTCCACTGAACAAGATTAAGCATTAGCTAGCCTCAGTTCTGTGGGGAGTAAAATGTGAGATAAAGCAAGAAAAACAGTTTAGGTCTAAGAACTTTCAATAAAAGAGATTTGTCCAATGAAAATGAGAGTTATCGAAAACCAATATCCAAACAACAATATCCTTCAAAAGGAAGAATACTCCTACGGGGTATTAGAACTCCTTTTAAAAACCACTCAGATCATTAAAATGACCCTTTAAAAATGTTAGCCCAACACTGAATTAAAAGCCCCCAGGTTCAGAAAAGGGTTCAACTGTATTGCTCTCTCTGTGTCATTCACGTCAACCTAATGGCCCATTCCATTTAGGATGAAATGACTGGGGGGTAATGAGATGGGCTTGGATAAATGAATATTATCTCTTATTTCTGGTTATTATTCAGGACCCCTCTTAGCTGGGAAATGGTTTATGCCACATTCTCTTGACAGAGATGATAAAAGGTTTTTGAGATGTGATGACTTGAAAATGAGCTAAGACAGATTCAGGGGTCACTGTGTATAAAGGACTATAGCTAGACTAAATAGCGTTGAATATTGGCCTGGATCTGTATTGACTAGGCAGTGTCTGGGAAATTGTTTTTTTAATTTGTTTACAAATGTACATTCGGAGTCTGGCCGAGCACTTGCGCTGCTGACTCAACGACAAATTGCACGTTGAGGCATGGGGATAAACCCTGCTGTCTGTTTTTTCCCTCTGCCCTTTCATTTTTGTATTTTGAGGCACACAAGTGAAAACATAAACCTTCTAAGTGTGTAAGCTCCTGATCCTGTGAACAACTTGTGCTTGTGTTTTGGGTCATTGTCCGGTTGAAAAACAAATGATAGTCCCACTAAGCATAAACCAGATAGGACACCAACAGTGTCACCAGTAAAGCACCCCCACACCATCCCACCTCTTCCTAGCCTGTTTTATGGTGGGAACCACATATGCAGAGATCATCTGTTCACCCACTCTGCTTCTCACAAAGACACGGTGATTAGTACCAAAAATCTCAATTTTGACTCATCACACCAAAGGACAGACTTCCACCAGTCTGATGTACATTTCTTCTGTGTCTTGACCCAAGCAAGTCTCTTCTTATTATTGTTGTCTTTCAGTAGTACTTTCTTTTAAGCAATTTGACCATAAAGGCCTGATTAACACAGTCCCCTATGAACAGTTGATGTTGAGATGTGTCCGTTACTTGAACTGTTACTTGAACTTTCCACCAAATATCAGAAATCAATATTTGGTGGAATAATAAACCTTCTAAGTGTGTAAGCTCCCGATCCTGTGAACAACTTGTGCTTGTGTGTATGTGCGTGTTCAAATAAGTTATTCTGGTTAGCCATAGAGAGTGTTAAGGTGTTAGCGAGTGATATTGATTTGGTGCCTCCCCCAATCAAAAGAAGAAATTGCCACTCAAGCATGAGTATAGTGCAAATACCTTCAATAGTTAGGAACATATGGACAAAAACACACACTCCCAAGTGGAATTGGAGAGAGTGGAAACTAGGGAGAGGCAAAAAGATATAGTAACTAGAACAGAGAGTGAGAGAGTGGCCTTTTTATACTACAAAAGAGAGTTAACAGGCGAGAAATTGTGTGTTACATTGCATAGTAATTTCAATAGCATTACAATTTGCACTGGCTTGTACCGCCAGCTTCACCAAGAGAGGGTTGAGTACTAAACTTGAGGGACATGTGCTTGTAGCAACTTTGTCAGCCCCTTATCAATTTCCTCTGTTTAGATGCATTTTCATAGCCTACGTTAAATAGCCTATATAAAATGGAAGGTAATATCTTGAGCTAATGATATCTGCACGTTTACGCAGAAACATTATCCAGCAGCTCAAGTATTCTTAGAGAGTCTGAGAGATATTGAGAGAGATTGACATCTGAGCTTAAAGAAATCTAGCCTGACTAACCAGAATGATAAAAGCAATGAAACAGTGGTGAGCTCAGTTGTTTACCCTGGCCAGGTTCATTTAGGAGAGCACGTCATCATTTCCTAATAATGAATACCTTGGAGTTTTGACAGTCACCTCTGTTCTCCCTTCACCAATTCATCACTCCTTTCCACCCTCTATCCCAAAAGGTTAATGACACCATTTACCTTTAGAGTTTCACTCTATTTCTGGATGAATCTTTATTGAGACTCTCTAATAAATGCTTTCTGCAATAATTTAGATGCATGGCATAAAGGACAGTTAAATTGGTTTTGGTTGCTCTTAAGTGCTCCAGTAATTCAATTTCATCTTTTGGAACATGAAGGTGTTTCGCCCTGCTTGCCACTTCTCCTCTTCCTAGAAAGAGAGCTTTAATTTTTCAGTTGTGATGCACGCAGCCACACACACACACACACACACACATACAGACGAGGTCAATTAATAATTAACAGGGTCACTTCAATCTGATTGTGGTCACAATGCAATTATCACTAATTGCTGTGTGTTAAACGCACAAAATTCACTTTTTGTATGGTAATTGTCCTAAAATGTAACCTAAATCAGCTTTGACCACATGCGGTGTGTTAAAAAAAATCTTGGGTTTGGGCTTGAAAATGGTATCTGAGTTCGACTTGTTGGGTGTTAACTGTAATTCTCCTGTTGATTTTTCACTCTAACTTCTCCATCCCCATTTCAGGACCCAGATCAATTTCACTGTGGCCATCGATTTCACTGCATCTAACGGTAAGTGATTTTAAAGGCTGTGTGTGAGAGGGCTAGAATAAATGGTGCTCTTTCACTGTCTTGCTTCTGTAACCTGAGGATGAATCATGAGTGAGACATATACTCACATATACTCACTCAAACCCTCACAATTCCTCCATGCTCTTCTTGTCTCCCCAGGTCTGGATTGCTTTCTGTCTTTCTTCCTACATGCTTTTGACTAATACAACCACATTGTCACCAAAATCTCTGCTGCCTCTGTGCACCTGAAAGTTTCTGCCTAAATATCTCCAGAGACTTTACATTCTGCTATAAATGGAATTGATCACCAATTGGCAAGCAGACACTGGATCAGAGCCAAGATGTCCAAGTACAACCTCCTTTCCCCAGTGTAAAAAGTCACCATTCTGTCTAATTCCTGCCAAACTGTAGTCAAAAATGCCTTGGCACAGTGGTTCTCAACTGATGGGCCACACCCCAAATTTGGGACACTAAAGGATTTTATTTTGTGAACACACTTGTTGCATTTTTTTTACTGACTTTTTGAATAGGTGAGAAAAGTGAAGAGGAGATTAAGGGTAGAGTAGGGTATTGAACTCTGGTCTCTGATGGGTTCCACACACGCGGAACGGTTTTAATGGGTCATGGCTGTCTACCTAAAACAAATTAAGTCTAATTTAAGAAATTTGGGCACAATTTGAGGATTGTTGCCACAGCTGTAATGTAAGACAGAGTGCACACAATAATTTCATTGGTGATGGATTTGCAGTGCATGCTTTGGCGTCATTTTAAACTTCTACTACTAAACAAAAATAAAAGCTAATCCATACTCTACAACAGCTTTGCTTCCAAGGGATCTCTGGAGTCAGCTCCTACTCTACATGTAGGTGTTCCAATAGGCCAGGTCATCTGATGCAGCACCATCACTCTCATTTTTGGTCAAGCAGTGCTTACTCAGCCTGGAGGTGTGTTTTGGGTCATTGTCCGGTTGAAAAACAAAGATAGTCCCACTAAGCATAAACCAGATAGGATGGCGTATCGCTACAGAATGCTGTGATACCCATGCTGGTTAAGTGTGCCTTGAATTCTAAATAAACCACCAACAGTGTCACCAGTAAAGCACCCCCACACCATCCCACCTCTTCCTGCTTGTTTTATGGTGGGAACCACATATGCAGACATCATCTGTTCACCCACTCTGCTTCTCACAAAGACACGGTGATTAGTACCAAAAATCTCAATTTTGACTCATCACATCAAAGGACAGACTTCCACCAGTCTGATGTACATTTCTTCTGTGTCTTGACCCAAGCAAGTCTCTTCTTATTATTGTTGTCTTTCAGTAGTACTTTCTTTTAAGCAATTTGACCATAAAGGCCTGATTAACACAGTCCCCTATGAACAGTTGATGTTGAGATGTGTCTGTTACTTGAACTGTTACCTGAACTTTCCACCAAATATCAGAAATCAATATTTGGTGGAATAACCCTGATTTTTAATCACAGCTTTCATGCGTCTTGGCATGCTCTCCACCAGTCTGTCACTCCTGGCACAAAAATTCAAGTAGCTCGTCTTTGTTTGATGGCTTGTGACCATCCATCTTCCTCTTGATCAAATTCCAGAGGATTTCAATGGGGTTCAGGTCTGGAGATTGGGCTGGCCATGACAGGGTCTTGATCTGGTGGTCCTCCATCCACAACTTGATTGACCTGGCTGTGTGGCATGGAGCATTGTCCTGCTGGAAAAAACAATTCTCAGAGTTGGGGAACATTGTCAGAGCAGAAGGAAGCAGGTGTTCTTCCAGGATAACCTTGTACTTGACTTTCCTGATTCCAGCCTTGCTGAAGCATCCCCAGATCATCACCGATCCTCCACCAAATTTCACAGTGGGTGCGAGACACTATGGCTGGTAGGCCTCTCCAGGTCTCCGTCTAACCATTAGATTACTCCATTCCTCTGCAATCCAATCCTAATGGTCTTTTGCAAACTTCAGCCTGGCTCTTCTTTGCTTCTCATTGATATAGGGCTTTTTTCTAGCTTTGCACAACTTCAGCCCTGCCCCTAGGAGCCTGTTTCGAACCGTCCTCGCTGTGCACTTCACCCCAGCTGCTGTTTGCCATTCTTTTGGTAGGTCACTTGATGTAATTCTACGGTTGTTGAGTGACATTCGAATGAGTTGACGGTCATCTCGGTCAGTGGACAGTTGTTTTCGCCCTCTGCCAGTCTGTAGCTTTGTTGTCCCCAATGTCTGTTGCTTGACCTTGTTCATATGAACTGCCGTCTTTGAAATTTTCAGGATGGAAGCAACCTGACGCTCACTGTATCCGTCTGCCAGTAAAGCCAGAATTTAACCCTTCTTTTCCTCATTCAAAGCTTTTCTTTTCAACTCTTTTGTCATGCTGAATAGTTATTTTTTTATTCAAATGACCTTTGAGGTACTACTTGCGCTGTTTTTGCCATCCAGCTGGTCCTATTGCAAGAGGACAGTGATGACCACAGCAGTGGTTTTTATACTTTTCTTCATTAAATTAGATTTGGTTCAGGGAATCACCTAATCAGTACCTCATTAAGTAAAATGAGGTGTGCCTGTGTTGGAATTTAACAGACACTGGAATGGAATGGCTGCCATACATGTAGAGATGCTGATTTTAAAAAAAATAGGCGTGGTCTCTTAAGATCTGTATTTTCATTGTTCATTTAACAATGGTTTATAAAAGAATGTGGGGAAAAATATTCATTCAATATCAGTGTCTGACATATTTTTTAGAGATTATTGCCCACTTCTCTTTACAGAACTCATCCTGTCTGGCATGTACTGCCCACTTCCGGTCCTGCCACAGTATCTTGATTGGATTAAGGACAAGTTTTTGACTTGGCCAATCCAAAAAAACACATATCTTCTTTCTTTGGCAAATTTGCTTGAATGTTTTGGGTTGTTGTCCCGTTTGAAGACCCATTTTTGGTCCAGTTTTAGCTCTTTGAGGTTCTCTCCAGAGGTCCTTGAGGTTCTGTCCATTCTCCACACAGAGAATGGACTTCCAGTGACATTTCCTGTTTGTCCAGGTGGTCTATGGCAAAATTAAGAGCAGCAGTTCGGGTTTTTTGACAGCAGAGGCTTCTTCCTAGCAACCCTCCCATGACTGCAATTTGCGATTCAGTGTTCTTTTTAGCCAACCATCGCAACTTGGGTTCACAAATTCCTTTTTAATTTAGTTTTTGCTGGACCGCGTAAGTGGAGCCGGCCAAGAAGAGCAAAAGTCTCTTACTGAGTGAGTTGAGTGAGTGAGTGACTGAATGCCCCTTGTTAAATAACGTAGTGGTTAGAGAGGCAGACCATCAATCAATTGGTTCCACGTTCGAGCCTCATCACAGTCAAAACAAATTATGCATTAGGATTTGTTCAAGATACCTTCAGTAGCTACATTATAGTAAGCCTAAAATAAAACTGTTTACGGTTATATTGCGACTATTCCTGGTGCATTTTCGAAGTACGTATCCGTGCATGCATTTTGAGTCAGGATAGACAAAACCTTCACTGGCTACAACCTTCAGTAGCTACGTTATAGTAAGCCTAAAATAAAACTGTTTGCGGTTATATTGTGACCATGTCTGGTGCATATTCAAGTAGGCTACGCATCCGTGCATGCATTTTGAGTCAGGATAGACAAAAACTTTGCTGGCTACAACCTTCACTAGCTACATTATAGTTAGCCTAAAATAAAATTGTTTGCGGTTATATTGCAACTATTTCTGGTGGATTTTTGAAGTACGCATCCGTGCATGCTTTTTGGGGTAATATAGGCTACATCACAACCCCTTGGGCAGTAAAAGAGTAAGGTTTTCCACGATTCTTTTCACTTGACGAAAAAGTCAGTTTTCGTCACCTATATTGATATTTATTATATCAATGTCATTCACGAATGAAAGAAAAACGAACGGTGTTGTGCCATGAAATGAAATATCTTTGGCAGTGTAAAGTTGATACTCAGCTAGCAATTGTTCAAATTCTTATGACTCTTATAACTCTGTGGCATAGTGGTAAAAGACACATCTTCTCATGTGGGAGACCCGGGTTTGTATCCAATGAGGGCAACAACATTTCTCACTTTTAATTGCGGGCCGGCTGAACTAGGCTTGCCTGGTTCCTTTTCTGGTTCTACTACATGCATGATTTCCTGTGAACTAACATAAGGAATTGGTAACAATAAATCTCTTGTGTCAGATAAAAAAGCCTGATTCTGATTAAACAAGGATGTCACACGGTGAGCACAAAAAAAATCATAATGTCCAGAAATCATAGCATTTTCAAAATGATCAGATGCAGTTATTGTTTCTCAATCTCAAAAGACTAGTTAGCTAGTGAGCACCCAAGAATCTATCTAAATTATTACCACCCCTGTTGGGAAAAGCCCACCTTAGAGAGGGGGAATACAATTTGATAAGGAAGTAAGGCTCCTTTTAGACTATAGTCTTCACAAAGCCAGAGGAAATGCATCAACCAGGCTATCCTGCAATGTTGTGGCAGGTAGGAACATTGTTGAAACAAGTACAATGGCTTTATTGAACAAGGACAGCCATATCTACCTGCCACTAGTTTGATTGGGGAAACACAAAGACCATAATAATTCATATTACACATTATTTTTGGATCAAACAGCAGCCTCAATCAACGAATAACAGTGATTGAACTTTCCTGCCGCAAATAGGGTCTAGTGTTGATAGAGTTCATTTTCCCTTTAAGGCTAATTCAAAGAGCATTCCAGAACCCTCTCTTACCAAGTGGTTATTCAGTCATCATCTGGCCTTTACCCCCTTCTCTAGGTAACCCTTCCCAGTCCACCTCTCTGCATTATATGAACCCATACCAGATGAATGCCTATGCCATGGCCCTGAAGGCTGTCGGGGAAATCATCCAGGACTATGACAGTGATAAGATGTTCCCTGCCCTGGGCTTTGGAGCCAAGCTGCCCCCGGATGGACGGGTCTCTCACGAATTCCCTCTGGTGAGTCAAACATGGACAACAGTGGACTGACCATAAGGCATCAGGTGGCCTAGTGGTTTGGGCCAGTAACCATTGGAGACACAGATCTGACAAGCTGAACTACTGTTGACCCTAAATGCTCCTTAGGGTTGCCATCAATAATAGCTGATGCCATGACCGTGACCCTAAACTAAAAAAAAAATCAATTTCAAGCTAACCCACTTAATTCGATCAGCCATAATATTATGACCACCTGCCTAATATTGTGTGCCAAAATTTTGCCGCCAAAATAGCCCTGACCCGTCGAGGCATGGACTCTACTAGACCTCTGAAGGTGTGCTGTGTTATCTGGCACCAAGATGTTATCAACAGATCATTTAAGTCCTGTTAGTTGCGATGTGGGGCCTCCATGGATCGACCTGTTTGCCCAGCACATCCCACAGATGCTCGATTGAATTGAGATCTGGGGAATTTGGAGGCCAAGTCAACACCTTGAACTCGTTGTTATGTTCCTCAAACCATTCCTGACCCATTTTTGCGGCAGGGCACATTATCCTGCTGAAAGAGGCCAACGCCATCAGGGAATACCGTTGCCATGAAAGGGTGAAGATGGTCTGCAACAATGCTCAGGTAGGTGGTAGGTGTCAAAGTAACATCCACATGAATGGCAGGACCCAAGGTTTCCCAGCAGAACATTGTCCAAAGCTGACCCCTGTCCACTGCCTCCACTGGCTTGCCTTCTTCCCATAGTGTATCCTGATGCCATGTGTTCTCCGGGTAAGCAAAGCACACGCACTCAGCCATCCACGTGATGTAAAAGAAAATGTGATTCGTCAGACCAGGTCACCTTCTTCCATTGCTCCATGGTCCAGTTCTGATGCTCACGTGCCCATTGTAAGGGTTTTCGGGCAGTGGACAGGGTTCAGCATGGGCCCACTGTCTTGTCTGCGGCTAGGCAGCTCCATACGCAACAAACTGCAATGCACTGTGTGTTCTGACACCGTTCTATCAGTACCAGCATTAACTTTTTCAGCAATTTGAGCTACAGTAGCTCATCTGTTGGAGCGGACCACACGGGCCAGCCTTCGCTACCCACGTGCATCACTCAGCCTTGGCTGCCCATGACCCTGTTGCCGGTTCACCGCTTTTCCTTCCTTGGACCACTTGATAGGTACTGACCACTGCAGACCAGGAACACCCCACAAGGGCTGCAGTTGTGGACATGCTCTGACCCAGTCGTCTAGCCATCACAATTTGGCCCAAGTCAAAGTCGCTCAGATCCTTACGCTTGCCCATTTTTCCTGCTTCTAACACATCAACTTTGAGGACAGAATGTTCACTTGCTGCCTAATATATCCCACCCACTGACAGGTGCCATGATAACGAGATTATCAGTGTTGTTCACTTCACCTGTCAGTGGTCATAATGTTATGGCTGATGTATGTATGGTGTATGTGTTTAATAGGACAAATATAAACACCCTTTATTTTTTGACTGGACATGTATTGTGTATTTACATATTTCATGAAATGTTCCTATTTATATCAATTTGACTGACTGAGAACACATTCTCATTTTCATCAATAACCTGGCAGCAATTTGTGTTAACTATCTTGTACATGGACAGAAAGACATTTACCTTGTCGGCTCTGGGATTTGTTCTTAAAAACTTTTGGTTACTTCTCAGATGGTCTAACTGCTAGGGTACCTACAGTATCAACCCCCAAAGATAATTCGGAAAAGAAAGATCTTCACTTAATAATGCACTTGACTCTTGATTGTTTCCAGAACGGTAACATGGAGAACCCCTACTGTAATGGCATTGAGGGCATCCTTGAGGCTTATCACCAGAGTCTCAAGACTGTTCAATTGTATGGACCAACCAACTTTGCCCCCGTAGTAAACCACGTGGCCAGGTAATGGAAGCATGCATTTTAACGAGAACACAGACACACACTCTCTACTGACGGATCACAATTCTTCCAAAACATATTCCCTTATTTGATGTTTTGATGGTGATGATGGAGAGCACTGTCTAACATTTAGATTCTTTCCTCTCGCTATCTTGATCCAAAATCAAGGTCAACTGAGCATGCTCAGCATATTTATAAGCACCACAGGGCATGATAGGATGTTAATTGCTTAATTTTATCATGCAGTACACCTCTATGAAAGCATCTGCATTTCTTATGTTCCTCCACTGATTTATTAAAGTTTTTCCTTTCATTTGTCATCCATATATACGTAGGCTGAAAACATACTAACAGAATATTCCTCATTTGATAGGCTATATCACATGTCCATTTGGATTCAGAAACATTAGTAAGAAAATATGATTTATTTCCTTCAGTATGTTAAAAAACATACTATCCATGGTTAGAGCCCATCTGTATCTGTAGTTTCTTACTAGTCCCCAAATTGCCATACCCAGAGACAACACGCTACATGTAGATGTCAACTAGAAGCATTCATTCTATCGATATATGACATAATTCTGGTGAGCAAGGATCAATGTGATTCACTGTCTATGCAACAATGAAAAAGTAACTGTCAGTACAATAATTCGATTCTAAGTAGGTCTAGTTGTATCAACAATTGTATCTACTTACCATTTCAATGTTTTATTAAAAAACTGTAAACTCTACAATGTGTTCAGGGTGAATTTCTAAAATACTTCAGTGTTGTTTTAGGATTTTATTTAGGGAAATAGACTGGACCTCTCAAACATATGCTGCTTCAGCATGAACACCGAGTTGTTAAACTCATAATTTGAGACATTGCGGTGCACTGATGGCATTGGTCTAGTTTAACTGTAAGGCTCAGCAGCTGCGCGCTTGCGACCTGGGGTCATATCTTGGTTGCAGCATAGAAATAGCACATACGCTCTGGCCATTGTCTTACAATATTAAAATCTCTATCTTCTATTTCCAGATATCAGTCCTCCTGTTGTTCGATAGCAGTAATCCCATAAATGCATACTCAGTCTTTCATACCTGCACTTCTTTGCTGTCCTGACCCCACAAGCTGTAACGTTTGGCCCTTTAACAGACGAGAAAACACAAAACACATGATGAGACACATTAGCGCCCTGGTACGGTAAGAGAGAGTAAACAGGACAGCCTCGCCAGGCTGGCAGCAGAGCACTCAGTGTAAAAAATAACACAAAGAGTCAGAGAGGGCAAGCACTCTGATCGTGTTACAGAAGAAGTAGGGTGTGGGAAAAGCATAGATAAATCCCATACACATACACATACTCTCTCTCACACATAGACACACACACACACCATTTGTCATTATTGTAGGCCACGGTGCTAGGAGATAATTTCCCTGTGTGATGTCCTGTCTCATTGGAAATTTCATCCTGCATTAGACGTTAATTAAACTGGAATTAGACTGAAATGAGACTTGATGCACCCGAGCACTTATGTAGCTTCCAAAAAAGCGTCTGGAGGACAGGTGGGGGTGGAGTGGTAAGGGTGGAGGTGAGGTTTGAGCCTACACCCCCCCAACACACACGCACGCACACACACACGCACACACACACATTGTCACAGTTTGCTGTAGTCATTAGCATGCGAATGCAGCAGGACTGATGGATAGGAAACGACTCTAACCAGAGGGCCCATATGAACACCCACATGTAATCAGTGAATCGCACAGTGCATTGCTTCATATCCTGAAGCAATTCAAGTCAATGTGTTATATGAAAAGGAATGTTATCAATCTGATGACTGATATCCAATCACAGACACTGAATGAACAGCAGGAGAGGGGAACATGAAGGGGGCACGGTGGAGTTAGATAAAGGACATTCAACCATTATCACTGGTCTCATTTACTTTAGTTTGCAGAAGTCAGTTTGCTTTTTGCTCAGTACCTGTTTGTGCGTGTGTTTGTTTTTCTGTTTTGTTTTATTTATGTGTGCATGGGGGTGCACCTAACTAGGTATGCTGCAGCGGTTCAAGACGGCTCCCAGTACTTCGTCCTCCTCATCATCACCGATGGAGTCATATCAGACATGGCTCAGACAAAAGAGGCCATCGTCAATGTAAGTCTGGAGAGCAAGGGAGCTGGGGAGAGTGAAATTTGTGCATTGAGAAACTGAAATGAAAGTGTTGGTGTGTGAGAAAGAGGGTGGTGGGTAAAGATTTGAATGTGTTTCTTTGGAGAGAGAAGCAAAAGAAGAGAAAGCAAGAAGGACGTTTTCTCCGTGGACTCAGCCAGCCCTCCAGCAGACTGGATTTAAAGGGAATTTGCGACTGTTAGTCATACCGTTCGAACAGCCACACCTTCCTTTTAAGATCTTGCCTGCTGCTCTATCTTGCTGACTGACATCTGCACATCTCTCTGACCACCGCCCTGCTGCCTCCACTGCTGTTGACTCCAGCTCTTTTAATGGTGGCTAAATCACATTTTGGGTAACATTAGTTATCAAATGTGTTTTCTCTTAACTAGGACTGTGAGGTAGAAATGTGTCTGTGTCTGTGTGTGTCCTCAGAAAAGCTTTTCAGGAACACTGACACACTTTTCCACAGCTGGCTGGAAGGATGAAGGGATGGAGGGAGGGAGGTGAAGTCCATGGCATACATTATTCATTACAAAGCTGTGTTAACGGAACAGAACACTACGGAACCTGTCAGTAACTTAGAGAACACTACAGTACTGTGAAGCTCTGTCAATGCATAATTTCATTCAACCTCTTTTCTTTTCCATTTCCTGCTTTTTTCTGTCATTGTTATTTTTGTCTTTCTTTTGCATCACCTCTATACATTTCTCTCTTGCCCTAACCACTCTCTCTGTCTCTCCATCATTCCCTCTCCCCCTCATTCTCTCTCTCTTGCTCTGTCTCTCTCTCTACCAATGTTTCTCCCTTTCTCACTTTCTTCTTCTCCCTCTTTCCATCTCTTTGTGCCTCTCTCTCAGCCTCATGTCATGTTAATGCAGACCTAGTCATATCAGGGGCCATACGTTGATCAGATACTTGGACATTATTTTCTACACCCAACAATTAACTGTGTCATTCATTATTTTACTACGGCCCACTCAACCCCATTCAGTACCAACAGGGCCCTGACGCTATGTCCCAGTATTAGCATTAATGTGAGTTTGACATCACATATCGTGTTGATAAAGTCTCTTACATGCTCCCAGGAGGTTTCAAAACATGGCTTTAAGTGGCATATTGTGGTCAAATGGCCTAAGCCTCTGCCTCATGTGGACACATAACACTCCATGGGTTTAGATCCAGCCCAGTGCTCTTTCAGCACAAATCTTTCCCCACTGTCCCTGTCATATGAAGCATGAGAATGCCCCAAAATGTTTAGAAAACATGGCATTACTAGTGGTACAAGTTTCCCATATAGATGATTAAAGTGGTTGGTACGCTGGTTCACAGATCTTATTATTGCTTTCCTATGTCGTGCTCCTGTTTTAGGCACCTTTCCTCCAGCACCTATTTCAAGAAAAATCTTTGTCATCTAGTCTGCTCCAGTCCTTAGCCATATACTGTCTGGTCAGGGTTGAGAACCACGATAGACTTAGTAAGTAACTTATCAGTGGACTTATGCCTTGCTCTTTGACTCATAAAACCCCTGCTGAAAGTAGCTTCAACAAGGTATGGCTATAATCAGAAATTAGACAACATGAATTGGAGAGGGGAATATCTATATTTAAAAGACTCTACAAGATTATGTTGAACAATGCACATATTGAGAGGCTCTCATATTTACACCAATTACGTACATGTACACACACGTACTGCTGTGCTTTGCAGGGCAGTAGCCAAGGGACAAAGACCACTGAAAAGTTCAGCCTCACGCTTCAATGATCTCCGCTACTGAGGCAATTGACCCACTAGAGGTTTACCTTTTGCATTAAACATGATCTTGATGACTCTAACCTTAAGTCTAAGTCTTAAGTCTACCCTCAGTTTCGTTGGTCAGATGGTATCATGAAATTTCTACGTCTTCCGTGAGGCACTTGAACTATCGTCTGCAGTTGTTGCCTGGAAACGAGTGACCCTAAGGACTTCGGACTGAAAAGCTTCGGGCTGAAAGTCGATTCACACATTTAATTGCTGTCACACTGTGCTTCTCAAAGGTCAGTTGTTAAGTGAAGTCATCCAAATGAACAATTCTGATGCACTAAGCCTAACGTCTCTCTGTGTCAGAGTCTGAAGTGGTCTTTTGTCTCTTGTCCTTCACTGCAGGACATGGCAGGACATTTTTGATGGCTTGTTCATACGAGTTACGTTTTTTTATGGTTTGCAGATTCGGGTGTAGGTGTGACATGCTTCTTAGCATTCATATGATGACATTCACAAGAGATGGCTAATGGGTATGTGCTTATTGAGTAAATTTGGAGACATGGTTTCCAATTGGAATATCCAGTAGGATTCTCATTGCAAATGTAAGTCTATCGATTTACCCACCACACTTAAAGGGATAGTTAATCTAAAAATCATATTTATCTAAAAAAAAACTTACCAAAAGTTAATCCAGAATGGACATAGTCATTTTTTTCCAACCATCCATTATTCAGCTCTGTCCACGGTTGTAATTAGCGTTCTTACTCCTCATTCACACATAAGCGGCATGCTGTTGTTGAAAGCAGAAGCGCTCCATTGCTAGTCATTCAAAAAAGGCTTCCCGCCCCGCTCCTTGAAGCGGGACGGCAGCGGTGGCCATGGCGGAACGGCAGACGGCAAAACATAGAGCAGTGTTCTATTTTTTTTTCTTCTCTGTCATGGAAAGCCAATAAGAGCACAGCGGAAAACCAATAGGAATGCTTGTAGGAGGTACTACAATACTGAACAGTCCATAACTTAACCAACACGTCGGACGAACAGCTATTTTTACTAGTACAAGAACCGGAGGAAATCTATAACTTTACACTCAGGTTATATCGAGACAATATATGAAACAATATAGCGTAGTCAAGGATCGCTCAGTCTCGGACCTATAGTTACCCTCGATCAGTTAATACGTAATATGTATTTAGTAGTGCTAGCTAGTGCTATCAACCAAAATGAGGTAGTAGCTACCGGCTACAGTAGATGTAGTTTTTAAAACAGCTGGCATGCACCCATTTTCGTTAATGAACTGTTTCTGCGGGGCTGTCACGGTTCTCTTGAATTGCTAGTAGGCTATAGCAAAGAAATCTGCTCAAATCCCCTGTGTTTTCTTTTACTGAGTTTCATTTTAATTAACGGAGATTACTACTGTTTTGTTTATGTTCGGTCCGCCTTTTTCCTTGAACGCAATAGGCTACTTTTCCAGGCTTAAAGTAAGTAACTGATTGGTCAAAACAGCAAAGGCGGGACAATGTCAGCTGCCTCCCATTGTCACTACCGGAATGGCAAGCGATTTCGCTGCTTATGTGTGAATGAATTGTTAGCATCGTCTAAAAATTAATGAATGGAAACTGTACGTCCCACTACAGCAAAGCTGCATTGCAATCAGAAAACTACTCCAAAACACTCCAAACTAAGACTAGTGGTGTTGTTTAATTCAAAGAACATGACGATGTGCTATTCCTCGAAAAAAGTTGTAAGTTTCACAATATATATGTAATTTCAAATAAATGGGTCAGTGAGGGAAAAACTTATTTGATCCCCTGCTGATTTTGTACGTTTGACCACTGACAAAGAAATGATCAGTCTATAATTTTAATGGTAGGTTTATTTGAACAGTGAGAGACAGAATAACAACAAAAAAATCCAGAAAAACGCATGTCAAAAATGTTATAAATTGATTTGCATTTTAATGAGTGAAATAAGTATTCGACCCGTCTGCAAAACATGACTTAATACTTGGTGGCAAAACCCTTGTTGGCAATCACAGAGGTCAGACATTTCTTGTAGTTGGCCAGCAGGTTTGCACACATCTCAGGAGGGATTTTGTCCCACTCCTCTTTGCAGATCTTCTCCAAGTCATTAAGGTTTCGATGCTGATGTTTGGCAACTCGAACCTTCAGCACCCTTCAGATTTTCTATGGGATTAAGGTCTGGAGACTGGCTAGGCCACTCCAGGACCTTAATGTGCTTCTTCTTGAGCCACTCCTTTGTTGCCTTGGCTGTGTGTTTTAAGGTCATTGTCATGCTGGAATACCCATCCACGACCCATTTTCAATGCCCTGGCTGAGGGAAGGAGGTTCTCACCCAAGATTTGATGGTACATGGCCCTTCCATCGTCCCTTTGATGTGGTGATGTTGTCCTATCCCCTGAGCTGAAAAACACCCCTAAAACATGTTTCCACCTCCATGTTTGACGGTGGGGATGGTGTTCTTGGGGTCATAGGCAGCCTTCCTCCTCCTCCAAACACAGCGAGTTGAGTTGATGCCAAAGAGCTCGATTTTGGTCTCATCTGACCACAACACTTTCACCCAGTTCTCCTCTGAATCATTCAGATGTTCATTGGCATACTTCAGACGGGCCTGTACATGTGCTTTCTTGAGCAGGGGGACCTTGCGGGCGCTGCAGGATTTCAGTCCTTCACGGCGTAGTGTGTTACCAATTGTTTTCTTGGTGATTATGATCCAAGCTGCCTTGGGATCATTGACAAGATCCTCCCGTGTAGTTCTGGGCTGATTCCTCACAGTTCTCATGATCATTGCAACTCCACAAGGTGAGATCTTGCATGGAGCCCTAGACCGAGGGAGATTGACAGTTCTTTTGTGTTTCTTCCATTTGCGAATAATCGCACCAACTGTTGTCACCTTCTCACCAAGCTGCTTGGCAATGGCCTTGTAGCCCATTCCAGCCTTGTGTAGGTCTACAATCTTGTCCCTGACATCCTTGGACAGCTCTTTGGTCTTGGCCATGGTGGAGAGTTTGGAATCTGATTGATTGATTGCTTCTGTGGACAGGTGTCTTTTATACAGGTAACAAGCTGAGATTAGCAGCACTCCCTTTAAGAGTAACAGCTCATTACCTGTATAAAAGACACCTGGGAGCCAGAAATCTTTCTGATTGAGAGGGGATCAAATACTTATTTCACTCATTAAAATGCAAATCAATTTATAACATTTTTGACATGTGTTTTTCTAGATTTTTTTTGTTATTCTGTCTCTCACTGTTCAAATAAACCTACCATTAAAATTATAGACTGATCATTTTTTTGTCAGTGGGCAAATGTACTAAATCAGCAGGGGATTAAATATTTTTTTCCCTCACTGTAGAATTTCAAATAAAATCTCTAAATATTTATATTTGCAAACTATGTGTTCTGGCTTGGTTTACTGCTAAAGGTGGTTTCAGAGAGCAAGTGGTGGACATGATGGCTCATTCATTTTCACTGGAGCCATGTGGTGAGCGGAATTCTTCCTAGGCAGAGGCATTGGCAGTTCCCTTCAACCCTGCTGTCCAAGCAGGGAAAATAGAAAAATGTCCCGGAATAGAAAAATGGTTGAGAAGCAAATCCCTTTCAGCTAGTTTTTGTCAGTGGGGGACAACATGCAGTCAACATAGGCATGTAATTCATCCTACAAGACTTTGATAATGCAGAACCAAATTTAATAGCTTAGTATATAAAATAGATCACCGCAATAATATAGAATAAGAAACAAGCTAGCCTGCTAACACTGTTGCCCCAAAGCTAACTAGTTAACATCGATAGCATCTACAGTATTGTCGGTGCCTTAGTTGAACAGACTGGATCCAAACACGACCAACAACAAAAACGGCATTACATTATTTAAATTTTAGGTATCAGCTACTTTTTTTCTTGCCAGCTTTCCCAATTGAAGACATGATTTTGTATAGAAAGCTATGTGTTTGTTAGGGGAGAGCATTGTTTCCATCCATCAGCTAGCTTTTTTCTGGCCAGCAGTCCTAGCTGTCTTGAGGAAGGGAATAGGAATGTTATTGTTATTTTGTGTGCAATACAATTGTCCCGGCATCATTAGACACGTACTGATGAATCACTAAGACATTTGCATTACGAATTCTAGTGTAATCTCTACATGTAAAATACAATTTACCTAAAAAATTAAGTCACAATATTTCACATTCAAGTGCTGATTGGTCGATAGGCTTATTCAACATGTTAAGTTGTGTTTTTTATCAAAAATAAGCAACAGATCGCACACCTGAAATAAAATGACCAGGTGCGAGAAAAAAAATATATCAAATGAAATTGAAAATATTCTCGCACACTGATAATGCTTACAGGTGTTATAATTTAGACTGCAACATTATTTAGACTAAAGACTGCAACGTTACAGTCAAACACCTTTGTCAGGCATTAAGAAATGGCGAACACCAGGTGCACATATAGGATCTATTAGCCAATCACATAGTAAAAACAAACATGACATCAAATTGATATAATTGCACTATTTGGAAATTGTGTTTTTTAACACGTTAATTTTACAATGCAAAAACCCAAACGGGATTCCATAATGGTGGATTTTAGCTCTGTATTTCAAAGGCCTGGAAACAGGACTGCATTTGTGGTTAATTACCCGCCTCCGCGGACAGTTCTGTCGTTTGCAGCTGAATTTTCCTTTTGGCTTGTTTGATTGGTTTACTGTATGTAGCTACTGATGCCTGTAGCGAGCTTATCCTCAGGTAATCTTTCATTTCCCTGACCAGATTCATTACCAGGGCCAATGGGTGGCAATCTGCATCTCTAGCCACTACGCTATTAACAATGGGTAGTCATTCACTCCCCCAGTCAGAGACATTCACTCTACTTGGCCAGCTCCACTTACGTGTTCCGGCAAAAAGTTTGCCGTAATTGGGAGCCATGTTGCTCCCACTGCCATGCCTGTTGTTTACAAGAAAGCTTCAGCCAATTCTTTGATGCATGGGTGTGCTTGAGGGCATCTCATGGGAGAATGGATTCAAAAAGAATGTGAAAGCTTCTAGGTGAAAGCTTCTAATCCCCTGGGGCGGAATACAAGTGTTTATTCTCAACAACAAATGTGATTTTACTACACACACGGCCTACATAGTGCTCATTATCCATGGCCACTGTTAAGGTAAGGTGGTTACATGGTTAAGGAAGATGTCGACCTATGTTCATATATTCTCAGTCAAGGCGTCTACTGATAAGACAACAGATATACCTGGGTAATGGTCAAGGCCTTTCAAAGGTATGGTATTGTTGGATTCTGTCCACTTTTGATCCATGAACAGAATCATTAAACCCACAAGTCAGAGGAGAACCTTCTTTATTAAATACATTTTGCATGAGTCCAAGATGTTGATCTTCCATATTTCTTACATGTTGTCCAACAATTATAAAGTTAACACAGTCTTTTATACCAGGACTCGTAGGAGGTGGTCAGTGGTCATAGCCAACCATTACACAGCCATTACATAGACCCAGAGTCTATTATCCTCCAATAAGAAAGGTTTATCCTACAAAATACCCTGGTATGGTATGTTCCAATCTATGGTCCATGGGTCTATTCATAGAGCCAATGACAGTCACATGGACAACTCCTATCAGGAGGCATGGGCAGGATGTATGGATAGGATGTGTGAGGCCCATCAGTAACGGGCATCACGTCCTATCTATTGTCCTTTGTTCAGTTGTCAGCACTTATGCATTGTGTTAAGTTTCTCATGCCCATAATCTCTCAGATTATGGCCATGAGAAACAGATGTATGGATCACCACTATGTATCTGCAGGAAGTCCAACTCCTGGGTTATGCCACTGTTATCTGAAACTACTTCAGTCTGCCAAATGTTTGGTTTAAATTTAGTGCCACAGATTCTCAGTGGGATTGAGATCAAGACTCTGACTGGGCCACTGTAGGACATTTACTTCTTTGTTCTTGAGCTACTACAATATTGCTTTGGCCTTGTACTTGGGATCATTGTCCTGCTGAATGGTGAATTTCATCCCAAGCATATTGTTTTTAGAGGACTGAAGCAGGCTCTCCTGGACTATTTTCCTGTACTTATCTGCTCTATCTGTTCTTTAACAAGATCCTGAGTCATTGCTGATGAGCATCCCCACGGAATGATGCTGCCGGTGTTAGTTTTGTGCCACACATTGAGCTTGGAGTTTTATCTATGTCTTGGTCTCATCTGACCATGACACATGTTCCCAAATTGAAGCAGGGTTACTCTTATGCTCTCAGATGATACTTTTTGTGTAAGGTCTTCTTTCTTTCCAATATAGACCAATATTTCTCCAATATAGACCAGTTTTATGCTGAGTAATTGATATGATGGATCAGTTCACTATTACTCCCAGCCACTGAACTCTGTAGATTCCTTAAAGGGATTTTTGACCTCTGTCGTGTCGCTCACAAGTCTCCTTGTTCAAGCACTGAGTTTTGACAGAAATCCTTTTCTTGGAAGTTTCTGTGATTTGTGATGCAGGTTCCACAGCCTGTTTATTAATCCAAATGTGTTCAGTGGGATATTCAAACACTTGGATATTATTTTTTACACTTTTCCTTATCCATGCATTTCAATTACTTTATAACGATAACTGTCTTCATGTTCATTCAGAACCACAGCCAAACCAATGATCCTTCAAGAGTCAGGTTCTTATCCAGAAAATCTGACTGCAACTTTAATAGTTAAGGCCAATGTACAGGTTATTTTGTCCTGGATGGGGAAATGTCTTTCATGTGTGTGAACTGGATGCTTCCACAGCAGATGGGGTTGAATACTCAAGCAATCAACATGTTTCAGTTTTGTATTTTTCTTAATTTCCCAACATTCAGGCATCTAGATATTTTTACAGGGCAATGTGTATTGTCTACATGTTTTCTGAATCAAAATCAGGTATCTACCATTGAGAATATAAGAGTTATGTCCTTTTATTTTTTTTACAGCTGAATAAAAGTGGTTAACTGATAAGAAATATATTTTCCAAAGATTTTGTAGAATTCAACATCACTTCATGTCAGGATGATTTCCATCATGATCATTTGTTCTGAAGTGAAGGCAGGCAGGTTGTTGTCTTGAATGCTATAAAATATTTTCTTTAGCAAAGATATTCTACAGCATTCAGCTGCAGACCTGTAGACCCACCTCCAAAACTCATACTTCTATTTTTAGCATTTCCCTTACATCTTATGTTTCGTCATTCCTGAGGCATCCAGACAAAAATAATATATCAAATGTAATGTTCACAACAAACTTTAGTATGTTGTATACATTTACATAATGAGCATTAAACAACTGACAACTGCTTTGCAGAAAGTCGATTATCCACAGAAGGAAACTGTTTATCTGGTATCTCAGTGACATTCTTCGTACTGTTGCTAATGACACTTGAAATATGGGATGTATTCATATCAGGGCTAAAAATGCTTCAAGCCTCAGAGAGAAAAAACACTTGAAAATCAATAGTGGTGTTAAAGTTATCACATTGTGTGCTGGGGACAAAAGACAACTTCACGGAGGTCTAACGTGTACCTGGTGTTTATGGACTTTCAAATATGTTCATGATGAATTGACATTCTACCTCCAGTGTCCAGTACTGCTGGGGTTAAAACATGTTTTCAGTGTCGTTGTCCTGGCTGTTCATAGACAATTTGACTCTGCTCCTTTTCTTCTGTCCTGCAAATGTTTCGTTATCACGCTGAGATTCATCATTGTACTCTAAAAGACGACATGCCTGACCATAACAGAGTGGCATGGCTTCAGTTTTCTCTGATGTCATTGGGACTCCCTTATGGGTTCTTGGGGTGCCTTGTGGCTATTCCGCCACCACTTGTAGACTAGATTGTTTTGTATTCATCTGAGTCATACTAAGTTATCTAACTGTTTTGTGCCTTAAGACATTTATCTAGTTATCTGTGTCAGCTGGTTATTTAAGTTGGCTGTTTTTTTTCTGTCAACTTGTGCATTCTTAAGTTTTGAGCAAATAGAGGATTTCTTTATGTTTTTTGCTGGTTCATAAATCTGGTTTTGTCACAAACTGTGTCATTGCCCTTGCCATTTCTTGATGGGTTTTTGAAAATTCTAAGGCTATTAGAATTTGCCTTTTTTGCATGGATAGTCACTTAATGTCACCGCACTACATTATTTGCATGATCAGCTTCTTACGTTTTGGTCTGAAGTTCTTTGGTGTGTCACACAGACCCAGGTTTCCCATGTTACAGATGGTGGTGTCAGAGTCAATGATGGACAACTACTATAAAATCACTTCCTCTTGTGTACCTCTACAGTCTAAAATCACAGGATTTAGATCCAAATAACATCTCCATTCTCAGGAAGTGGGCACACATTTGCTTTACTACAAACACATAACTAGCCTCAGATTGGTGTAGCAATGGTTGGAGTTTCTATTATATTTCTTAAAACAGTAATTTCCTTTAAAAAGTGTAAAGTGAACCAGTACACTTGTGTTTAAATTAACAGTTCTTACAGTTGATGTTTCCTTCTTTTATTCAGTGACTTATTTCTCAGAGGATAACAGTAGCACACATACAGAGAGAGGAAGAGACAGGAAGAAATTAGGTGGCAGACAGAGAAAGATATAGCGAATACAGGATTCTCAATTTATTCTTAATCAAATTAATGTTAAATTTTGAAGAAAACTTTTAATTACAGCTAGTGTTTATGCTGACCCCCTTTTGCACTGTTTCTGTTGAATTTATCTGAGCTATGGCCAGTCCATCAAAAGGACACATGCAAAAACACACATATTATTTTGTATCTTTGCTGGTAACTTTAAGAATAACATAGCCCTAACCCTAATAACCTAATCATTTATATATGAATAAAGCCTAATTGCTCCTACTTTAGGTCATTACTGTAAATAAGCATATTTACCTGGGAAAATAGCAATAAAAATAACTTTATGCCTGCACTGAACCAAGGCATTAGGTTTAATTTCAGGCATAAATGTTACAATGTTGAGATTAGGTTCCTGGTTGGAGAACGGGGAACATAGGAATATAATTATGCTGTGCCCTGCAAGGATAGAAAAAAATGCAAAGATAGTAAAATGTAGGAAACGTGGAGAGAAATTTTCAAATCAGTGCAAATGCAATTCCCAATTTACATTTGGCAATAGTGTTAGAATGGTGGTTACTTTTATGTTCAGGTATTACCAGTTAGCTTTAGGGTTAGGTGTTTAGGTGGACTAGATTAAGTTTAGGCAAAATTTTTCTTATTGAGGTTAGGGTTAGACCAAAGCTAGGGATAGGATGTCTTAGGTTAAATACACATTTTATAGTAATTTAATTGTATTTATTTTTATATTCAATGTATTACTATTAGTTTCTAACAGTGCAAACAACGCCTCTCCATCTGGCATCCAAATGTTGGGACGCTGCATAAAATGCAAATAAAAACAGAATGCAATGATGTGCAAATCATTTATCCCTGAATTTAATTGAAAATAGTACAAAGACAAAATATCAAATGTTGAAACTGAGAAATTTGATTGCTTTTGGAAAAATACATGCCCATTTTGAATTTGGTCCAGCAACATGTTTAAAAAACATTGGGATAGGAGCATGTTTACCACTGTGTTACATTACCACTTCTTTTAACAATACTCTTTAAGTGCTTGGGAACTGAGGAGACCAATTGCTGTAGTTTTGAAAGTGAAATGTATTCCCATTCTTGCTTGATATAGGATTACCATCTGCTCAGTAGTTCAGGATCTCCTTTGTTGTATTTTTTGTTAATGCACCAAAATGTTTTCAGTGGGTGACAGGTCTGGACTGCAGGCAAGCTAGTTTAGCACCCAGACTCTTACTATGGAGCCATGCTGTTGTAATATGTGCAGAATGTGGTTTGGCAATGTTTTGCTGAAATAAACAAGCCCTTCCCTGAAAATGACTTTGTCTGGATGGCAGCAAATGTTGCTCCAAAACCAATATATATATACAGCTCCGGAAAAAAATATGAGACCACTGCACCTTTTTCTTTCCATTCCAAAAAAGTTGAAAAGGAAAGTTTTGACTGAAGAACAGAAGCTTTCAATTTGCAGTGGTCTCTTAATTTTAACCCATACCATCACGGATGCTGCTTTTGAACTCTGTGCTGATAAGAAGCCGGATAATCACTCTCCTCTTTAGTCCGGAGGACGCGGCGGCCATGATTCCCAAAAATAATTTCAAATATTGATTTGTCAGACCACAGGAAAGTTTTCCACTTTGTCTCATTCCATCTTAAATGAGCTCGGGCCCAGAGAAGGTGGCGGCATTTCTGGATTTTGTTTATATCTGGTTTCTTCTTTGCGTGGTAGTTTTAACTTGTATTTGTGGATACAGCGACATACTGTGTTCACAGACAATGGTTTTTGAAAGTGTTCCGGAGCCCATACTGTTCAGTGATGTCCACTACAGAATCATGTCTATTTTTAATGCAGTTTCATCTGAGGGCCCGAAGATCATGGCCATCCAATATTGGTTTTTGGCCTTGTCTCTTGTATACAGAGATTTATCCGGATTTTCTGAATCTTTTATGAGATCCCAAAACTCTTTGCACTTTTATGTTTTGAAACATTATTCTTAAATTGCTGCACTGTTTGCCTGCGCAGTCTTTCACAGAGTGGTGAACCCCTCCCCATCTTTACTTCTGAAAGACTCATCCTCACTGGGATGCTCTTTTTATACCCAGTCATGTTACTGACCTGTTGCCAATTAACCTAATTAGCTGTGAGATGTTCCACCAGGTTCTTTTTGTTTATTACCCAACTTTTCCAATATTTTGTTGCCCCTGTCCCAGCTTTTTTTCAACATGTTGTAGGCCTCAATTTCAAAGTGGGCATATATTTTTCAAGGAACAATAACATTTTTAGTTTCAACATTTTATATGTTGTCTTGGTACTATTTTCTATTGAATATAGTATTTAAATGATCTACTTTCTGTATCTTTGCATTGTGTTTTTATTTCCATTTACACAGCCTCCCAACTTTTTTGGAAACTGTGTTGTAATTAGATTACTACAATATGTTAGAATATCATGGGATAGCAACATGTTTAATTTAGCTATTTTGGGGGTTGTAAAGTAGTACATCCAGGCGGTTGCCATGGTAACCAATGTTTTCCTTATGGCTGTGGATCTCAGCTGTCAGTCACCGTGATGAGAGGGGATGGCATAAATGGTGCATGGAAGAGAGGTTATTTTTGGTTGATGCTTGATGCACTGATGCGGTGATGACTGTGTGTGTTTGTGTGTAGCGTGGGAGCACAGAGGCCATGATAGAAGCCATGTTGTACACCGATAATTTGAGCGCATCGATCTGTTTCAGGCTAATAACAGAGGCGAAAAGTCTGAGACAGAAGTAGTTCTCGCCCCCGTAACAAACAAGATTGGTTGTCACATTATGTTGGTAGCGTCCTGGAGACAAATGCAACTATCTCCATGAAAGCAGCCAGCTGTCCTGATATCAACATATTATGTCAAATGTTTTAAGGCAATCACACAATAAAATAGGCAAAAATAACCATTCAGCTTTTAGGAACTACTCCATCCAGACCTTGTTTCTGCTGTGTTGTGTGCTTTTTTAAAAGGTGAATGTATTAATTGTAAATCATTTTGGATAAAAGCCTCTGCTAAATGACAAAGAAAACAGTAGTGCTTCCTGTGGGTGTGTATTGGGAGTGGCTGGGAGGGTGATTGGTGGTAGGGGTTGCTGTGGTGATAGTCGGGACCTCCACCCTCTCCCTCCACTTCCGATTCACTATCATCTTCAGTCTCCCAAAACCTAATTGACGCTTTACGAGAGTTGTAATGCATCCTCCTTTAGTAAACTGAGTTCTTCTATGTGTCATCTATTCGTGCTCCCATTACATTTTGGAGTGGCTGTTTGGTTCCCTTAAAAATGTGGTTTCTTGTCTTTGTTGCTAAACTGTTTAATGAGGGGGGATTATGCTATTCATTCTCTGATAATTGCACCCAAACATTTTTTTATTGTGCAAACACTTTTTGTAAAACCAACACCAGTAATGACATTGGCTTTAGTTTTCATCATTAGATGAAAATAATTTTAACACCAAAGAATTGCAAGCCTTAAAATTACTGAGCAAACAAGCTCTGTCTCTCCCGGATGAATGCAGCAACAGGAGTATATAAGGGATAATTGGATTTGAGCCTAAAAGGACTAGGGGAACATCAGGAGGGCTTCATTAGACGTCCCTGCACATGCCAAGAAATGCAACGAGCGCCTTACCGCCCGCTTAGGATTTATGGGGAGCCTCAAGCAATTTGTTGATCAATTTAGCAAGATCCTAGAGACAATTCCTCCAGGTTTAGAGAACTGAGGACCATCACTGATAACATCCGCTATCTTCTATCTCTTTGATACATCATCTTACACTGTGGGTGAAAGAGAAAGGAGTGGGAGGCCTTAAGTTTGAGAGAAAGAGTCTGGGAGAGAGAAAACAGATAGAAAGTCAAAGAAGGAAATGGGAAGGAATATGTCAGGGAAAGGGATTAGGAATTGAGAGAAAAAAATTGTCAGAGTAAGAGATTTGGAGAGAGAAAAACAGAATTTCAAACATATAGAGGGTTTAGATAATACAATGGCAATGCCCTTCTCTCTCTTTCTCATTGTCTCTCTGTCCTCAGTCTCTCTGCTGCAATAAAGATCCATTCAAAATAGTTAATGGTTGTTCAGCAGGCTAAAAGTGCTCTCCACTCAAGAACATTAGTGGTGTGGTGAACATTAGTGGTGCCAACCTATACCTGCCGGGCGTGTAACCATAAAGCTGTCATGGAATGTATGAAAATCAAATGGGCGTCAACAATAATGAAGACTCTTACTGTGTGGTTGAATGAATACGACCCCCTCTGAGTGGTGCATTGGCACGTGCCTATGTATATGTAATAGGTATGGGGAAATGTACTCTCTTGAGAAACATTTTTTTTAATTATTACCCAGTTGTATACATAATGAATTACGTTAAAAATATAATATAATAAATAATCATTCTGAATAATTACAAAGAAAACGACTGGGATTGTTCAGAGATGTAAATGGGGTCATGTGTTAAGTGTCAGGAATTGGACTGCGCTGAATGCTAAGGGCATGTATAACTTCATGGTGTTTTCCTATTCTTCTCCTCAGGGGGCTAAATTGCCCATGTCCATAATAATTGTTGGAGTGGGACAAGCTGAGTTTGATGGTAAGTAGCTAGATCTTTTCACAACATGAAGCTGACAATATAACATTAATAAGCTAATAAGCACTGTTAACTTTAATTCACTGTATGTATTTGTTTACAATATACCGAAACCATACAAAACAACCAATATATCTTAAATCTACAATGCAATGAAAAACAAGGTTAAATTAAGCCATTACTTGTAATGTCATATATACTTGTTTGTTTAAAAAACTTTACATCTTATCGGTATTTGTGAATAATCAGGATTAGTGATAATATACACAATTTAGCCAAAAAGCTTTTATCTAAAACCACTTACATTTCCATGTGCATTCATGTACTTACAGGTTGTCATAGGAAATCAAATCCATTATATTAGCGTAATGTGCCATGCTCTACCAACTGAGCTAGAGGACCACTAATATGTCAGTACACATACTGCAGCTGAACTTGCTTCACATACAGTTTACAACATCTGTAGTAATGTTTTTTTTTAAATATCAAGGCGCATGTTACTACCCAGTATTCCTGCTCAAAACTCACACATTCTGGACATTCTAAACTTAAATAATACCTGTTTAAAGTCAATGTTAAAACTTTCACATAGTAATTTACGTTTAAACTTGAACACCGCTTTTAATGTTGAACATTACCAAAGCTTGCTAATGTATTATTTATTGGCTGAGTGCCCAATTAATACAGTCGGACAACTAATCAAAAAGGTGCTCTGCACTCTGTCCACATTCAAATTTTAATCATCACCATTAACCTGCCCAGAAAGCTAGTTGATTGAATGTGAGTCAATGATTTAACTGGTTTTGTTCATTCCATTCACACACAGCAGCCAAGTATTTTCCTGTGGCAAGCTGCTTTGTTTCCTTGCAGTTAGTCAGACAAATCGCCTGCGAGACAATTAGGAACGAATTTGATTCAACAGTGGAGATTTGATTCTACACAGGGATAGGAACACATTTTAATAGGGGAATAGAATATTAAAACATCACTGTTTTGCAGGAGATGTGAAGATAGGACCACTGGTCGTCCACCAGGAACAGTAGAACAATGAGATGATTAACGCAGTCAGCATAATGAGAGCAATCACCCAGGGGAGGGACTCGGAATGCAAATTTGGTTCAAAATCAAGCCAACACCCTCAATATTATTAGTCAAAACTAATTTGGTGGAAATTCTAAAATGGAGTCTGACAGGAATGTAATCCTGTATGCTGTATGTTTCTAATGTTTTGGTGAAGGGGGGTGAAGTACTGAGAGGAGCGTATACGTGGTGCAGGAGTCATTTTTCTGCATATTTTTCTGCATACCCATCAGGTTCAATGCAGGGAAATTTTCTGTTCTCTGGACCAGACACCATTAGCACACAGTGAGACAAACACATAACAACTAGCATCAGCATTCCTCTACCCTCATATTCCTCCAGGATGAACTTTCATGAAACTAACAACAGAAATCAGAAGCAACAATTACAGCTCTGTGGAATGTTGGATCTGTACATTTGCTAAGCTTACAATCCATATAAAACAAACACACCTAAATATATTTGGTACAATTTTGGTGAAATGGTACTTACAGGGAACTTCAACCTGGCCGTGAATAAACTGAAAGACAAAGCTGTGTGTTTTATGCCAGTTAACATCTAACAAAAGAGCAATACTGGTTTGTATCTGTATAAAAATTTGAATCTATAATAGAAGTAATTTTCTTATATGGCAGTAAAGTGGGGTCTGCTTACAAAGCAGGAATTGAACAAACAGGACAAACTGAAACCCTGCATGCTTTATTCTGTAGGAGCATTCTCAGAGTATACTGACAAACTTCTAACAGGTTATGCACAACAGAATAAGGTCAAAAACACTAAAATGTCTGCAAAAGAGCTACCAAATGTTCTAATAATTTTACGCGATGCCCACTACTCCTACCATTACAAAGAACTCAAAGGTCAAGAAGTGTTTTTGAGAAGGACACTAAACCTGGTTTTAAGGCTCAGATTAGTAACCCAAACCAGATTATTATAATTCCAAACAACTACCAAATATTTGCTGAGAATTAGCAAATCCAATGTCTGTTGGAACAAAACTTTTGCGCTGTATTACTTGCAAAATGTATAGCTTCTTTACACAACTGTATGGACAAAATTGAACAGGTAGACTGAGAGAGAAATAGACAGAGAGGGAAAGAGTGGTGGAGCGTAGAGGATTATAGTGTTGAGAGTTTTTTTTATGTAATGCAATTTAAAGTAATCAGGCCTAATAGCTGATTCCAGGGTTATTATGAGTTACACGTAGAGTTCTAAAAGCATATAATTATTATAATTCCTATAATAGCAGAAAGGATTAGAACTGACTGACACAGGTCATCTCAACCTTAATGTGATTCATGCTTGAGGTACAGTATCATATCCGCTTATAAAGAAAAAAATTGAGGTTTACTAGCAGCAAAATATACCACAATTGAGTAAACACAAACCAGGAACACCCTTGAAAATGCCCAAATCACAGTTCACGTTCATCAGTGGTTTTTAAAGGGGTTTTAATCATAAAGTGAATAGTCTCAACGCATATTGGTTCAAAGGGGGTAGTTCCATTATCTTATTTTAAACATTTATTTACTAAATACTAGCGCAGCTAGTGGTAGACAACATAAAATCACAAATACATATCATTTATGCAAAGTTCACATTCAATCAGATACCGTAACATCCAAATCTTATTGCACAGGTAAAAAAAGGATTGTTTTAGAACATGCTTACGCACATTTTCATAATGCATTGTAGTCATCCATAGCAAGAGCCATAATCTACTTTTTCATTATTCTCCAAGTTTCTTTGTAAAAAAAGAACATCCTTCTGGGGATCACCTACCAAGACAGAAAGAGTGAAAATGAGGGAAGAGAAAAGAAATTCCGCTTTAAAACAAATGTGTGTGCAACCGTGTTTGGTGTGTGGGTGTATGCGTATGTGTGTGTGTGTGTGTGTTTGCATGTGTATTATCTTTACCCTTCAGCCATGGTGGAGTTGGATGGTGATGACATCCGAATTTCCTCTAGAGGGAAGCTTGCAGAGAGAGACATTGTTCAGGTGACTCTCTTACACACACGCACGCATAATCAGACAATAGGCGTGCACTCACGCACTCACTCTTTAGAAAGAGACAGGCCATCAACACAGCTATGAACAAACAGAGCTTGCTTTTAGCAATAGAAATATCAGAGTTTTACCCGAGAGGTCTCTATCCAAAGAAAGGCATTGTACAAAGGGGGTTAAATATGGATGAATGAAAGGTCAAAGACTCTACAGATTTAACATTTCTTTGTAATTGCCTTTAATAAGAAATGTCAATACAGGAATACAGAGCAAAAAAAAACAGTCGGGTAGAAGAGCAAACAAGACATAGGCCTTACTTGTCATGAGCCTCGTCATTATTAATTGACATTTATGAAGTCTATAAACACCTAAGTCTATAAACACATGTTTTTCAGTTACATTCATCATAAAGTGTTACCCCTGGAGTCTTAATAGCATGCTTGTTAGCTCTTACAGTGCTCTCTTCCTGTCAGTTTGTCCCATTCCGAGACTACATGGACCGGACAGGGAACCATGTGTTGAGTATGGCCCGGCTAGCCAAGGACGTCCTTGCTGAGATCCCCGACCAGTTCATCTCCTACATGAAGAGCAGAGGCATCAAACCAAACCCTTCACCTCCCCCATACACTCCCCCTGGACACACACACCACACACAGATCTGAGCTCACCACCACATACACACACACATACATTTTATCTCAGAATACCAATGGGAGACAGCATCAAAGATTTGCAGCCCCCTTCCCCTGGAACTCTCAACTTCCTGATTGGGACAGGATGTGATATAATAGGAAGTTGTTGAAGCAACGGGTGTTTGTGTGAGGACTCTCCCGTTCTCGGGATAAGACAACAGCGTTTCCGTCCAATGCGCTTCTATCTATTCTGTCTGTTTCTCTGATGAGCAGAGAACATCGTGGAGTGACTTCAGTACAGTTGCTGTACCATTTAAGGACTTGTCTTTTTATCAACATACATAGGCCAGTGACTGTTTTTATATAGTGTTGTTTTTCGAGCAGGTGGGTGAAAGGGGTCATGTGGGGTCATGTTGTGGTTGAAACTTGTGCCTGTCCGCAATCTGGTTGTCTGACTATAACGGAACAAGTGGATCTTTGAACTTTGACCTGGTTTGCCATTGTGTGTGTTAAGGGGATGTTTTTGAATACCTTTCCATGTTTTTTGTTTGGTTTGGTCATGGGCATCCTCCTGTTGATTTGTAGCTTTATCATTCAAGGTAAAGAACTATTCTATTAGCCTCATATGGTGTCTCTCTTGTTTTATTGCTTCCATTGCTTTTCCTTGTTTTTATACTCCTATATGTTCTTTGCTCTATTTTTCTTGCTTTCCATTTCAATGCATGTTCATATAGGATTAAATTCCCCATATGCCTGTATTTATAATGTATCAAAATGGCATGGATATATAAGGATATGTAATTTATATACAGGTATGACCTTCCAGATGTAATTGCTCTATTACAAACAATTATAGTTTAAGGAAATGTAAAAGCACAAGGGAGAGATTCTTATAGCTCTTTAACCTATGTAACAAAAACCACAGGATTGTAACTATGCACATCAGCTTTGGGATGCACTATAACCTATCTATAAAACAAATACTTAAGTATTGTTTATTTATTAAGGGTTCTGATAGTCTACCACATTTCTGATATGAGTTAAATACATTGTAGACACCTAGATATCATCACACAATTTGAAAGCACAAAAAGCCACTATTCTTTCAACTACTGTTATTTTATTATCGCTTTCCAATTTAAATTTCTTTCCATTTCTCTAATTCCCAATACTGAATTTTGTTTATTGGTGTTAAACTTGATATAGAAAGTAAATGTATCCACTTGAATCAAATTTCACTCTATTGAATCTTTTTCATGATAAACAGACATCAATAACTTTCCCAAACTATTTCACTCTGTCGCTTCAGTCCGCCTAACAGCCTTCCTGCTCCCTGAAAAAAAGCCATTATGGTGTCATAATCAAATGAAGTCAGGCTGAAATTGAATTAAGCTGAGGAGACTACACTCCTGGATGCCAGCAGCACAGCTGACAGACAGATCTCCTCAGCTAGTTAAATACTCCACATGCTTTAACACACTGTAGACAGCATTCAACTGTGGTTGCAATATTCCAGGTTAGTTTACAAAAATGTTCAGGTTTTGCAGAAATCACGCTTAAAAAATTCCAGGAATCAAAGGACATCTTTGGAAAATGTTGGAAAGTTACCAGCAGTTTGCAATGCCTCCAAAACTCCATTCTCCCTAGTCTGTAAGAGTAATGTTTGTTTTGTAGGGACAAAAAGATGGGGAAAATGGCTAAATCTGGCTAGTCTGATTTTGTACGTTGATTTTGTACACGTTGTGTATAATATTTCAGGGGCAAATACAAATGTTATATCTGATATCTGTCAGGTTTAAGGTCAATTGAAATTGAATGCAGTCAATACAGGAAGTTATATAGATAAAACAATTAACATTTTAAAGCAGTTGCAATAAATTGTTAATTTTCACTTTGTTGAGAAAGTCATTGAAACCAAATACTATTTTGTCCATTATTGAATAGTAATTTCAGTTTACTTCCTGAATTGACTGGCTTCCAATGAAATTGACCCCATTCCTGATATATGTACAGTAAATGGATTGGTATTCTCCATGTTGAGTGATGTGGACCTAGAATATCAGATATGTGTGTGTGTGTGTGTGTGTTTAATAATAACAGTGGTTTACAAGAATACATATTTCTCTGATCAAGTTTAAGGAAAGCCCATTATTCCTTAAGAGGTGTACTGGTTGCTCTGACAGTATGTTTATTTAGTATTTTTGGAGATAATCGTATTGATATGTTCTGAGATGATAACTTTATTTTTTTGGGAATGCGTATGATACAAAGCCATTTATTCTGCCGACTACATCCCTATAATAGAAATAGAATTGCACATTGACTTGAATGGGGATGTTTGTTCTAGTAGTTGTATTTTTATGGCTATATATCTAAAAAAGAAAGCATCTCTTCTCAGTCAATCCCTGAGCTGTTTTCAGATTCTGTACTTTACATCCATCAACCAACCTGGTGTAACACAGACAGTGTTTTATATTCTGTGCCAACCATCTGTAACATAGACACCATTTCATCCGGATTATGTGCATGTTAGTGCCAAAAATGGCAGCAAGTTCAGTGGATTATTTGTTTTCTCTTCCCTCTCTCTCGTGCCTGACCATTTCTGTTCTTACCGTGAGATCTCTTGATTGATCAAGCATTGGGAAAACTGTAGCCGACCAGCATGTTGCATATAGTCAATATTTATTATGATGTATATTCTTTTTGTTAATTTTTTTTTACCCCCTCTTTTCATCTTTGTTGTTTATCGCTCCAGGTTTCTAATTTGCATGGTTTGCCTCTTTTATTGAAAGCATTTTTTTTTATTATTGTACATGATCGTTGTCATGAGGTGGATTGTGAAATGCTTTGTATTGGATTGCCTTAAATGAAAATTAATTAAAAAAAACAAATGACTACTTTTTTAAAAGTTGTTGCAGAGTTCTGATCTCAAAAAGAGTCATTTAAAGAGACTCCCATTCATTTGAAAAATGCATTTAAGAAATTGACATGAAAAGACATCCAACATCCCCTACCCTGGTCAACCTTACCCTGAGCCAAACTGTAACACCCAGCACAGGACCACTGTGCACTCTCTGTTTGCCTCAACAAGGATTTAAACACCTAAAAAAATGTTTTGCAAAAATATATATTGGTGTCCAAAATATACATACACTATATGACCAAAAGTATGTGGACACCCCTACTAATTATTGAGTTCAGTTGTTTCAGCCACACCCATTGCTCACAGGTGCATAAAATCCAGCATATAGCCATGAAATCTCCATTGACAAACATTGGCAGTACAAGGGGGTACTGAAGAGCTTAGTGACTTTAAATGTGGCACTGTCATAGAATGCCAACTTTGCCAGAAGGAAATTTGTGAAATTTCTGGCCTACTGGATCTGCCCCGGTCAACTATAAGTGTTGTAAATGCGAGCGCCTAGGATCAAGAACACCCCAGCTATGAAGTGGTAGACCATGATGAATTGGAACAGTGATTGTGAGCCAGGGGGTCTCATCCAACATCAGTGCCTGACTGAATGGGCATACATTCCCACAGAAACACACCAAAATCTTGTGGAAAGCCTTCCCAGAAAAGTGGCGGCTGTTATACAGTTGTGCTCAAAAGTTTGCATACCCTTGGAGAATTGGTATTATATGTACCATTTGTAAAGAAAACATGAGTGACCAGGCAAAACACGTCTTTTATTTCTTATTGGATTCACTTTCAACTGTAGGTCATAACAGAATGGCACAATCATAAAACAAAACATGGCAACAAAGAAAAAAATGAACTGACCCTTGTTCAAAAGTCTGCATACCCTTAGTTCTTAATATTGTGTATTGCCCCCTTTAACATCAATGACAGTGTGCAGTCTTTTGTAATAGTTGTCTATGAGGCCCCGAATTCTTGCAGGTAGTATAGCTGCCCATTCGTCTTGGCAAAATGCCTCCAGGTCATGCAATGTCTTTGGTCGTCTTGCATGAACCGCACGTTTGAGATCTCCCCAGAGTGTCTCGATGATATAAAGGTCAGGAGACTGTGATGGCCACCAGAGGCGTCGCTAGGATCACAATACATTCAGGGCTTAACCCCCCCACCCGCCCCGCCCAGTACAGAACGTACAGAGTTTTGAATGTACATGCGGAAAATGTTGATGTACACCCTAGCGGCCTACACGTCTGCATTGTCATAATGCGTGATCGGATTTATAGATGAATAGATCAGGGTTTACCTGACCTTTTTGTATTATTATTTTTTTTGGTCAATTTGAGGGCTATTCATAAAAGATGCGGGGCTATAGCCCTGGACGCCCAGGCCTAACGACACCACTGATGGCCACTCCAGAACCTTTACCTTTTTCTGCTGCAACCACTGGAGGGTCAACTTGGCCTTGTGTTTAGGGGCATTGTTATGCTGGAATGTCCGAGAGTGTCCCATGCGCAGCTTTCATGCTGAAGAATGTAAATTGTCTGCCAGTATTTTCTGATAACATGCTGCATTCATCTTGCCATCAATTTTCACAAGATTCCCTGTGCCTTTAGAGCTCACACACCCCCAAAACCTCAGTGAGCCACCTCCATACTTCACAGTGGGGATGGTATTCTGTTCACTATAGGCCTTATTGACCACTCTCCAAGCATAGTGTTTATGGTTGTGACCTTAAAGCTCTTTTTTTTTGTCTTGTCACTCAAAATTACAGTGTGCCAGAAACTGTGAGGCGTGTCAAGGTGCTGTCGGGCATATTGTAACCAGGCTTTTTTGTGGCATTGGCACAGTAAAGGCTTCTTTCTGGCAACTCGACCATGCAGCTCAATATTTTTCAAGTATCGTCGTATTGTGCTCCTTGAACAAACACACCGTCTTTTTCCAGAGCAGTCTGTATTTCTCCTGAGGTTACCTGTGGGTTTTGCTTTGTATCCCGAACAATTCTTCTGACAGGCTGAAATCTTTCTTGGTCTACCTGACCTTGGCTTGGTATCAAGTGATATCCACTTCGTAATACGTGTGCTTTGGATATCTTTTTATATCTTTTCTGCTCCCCATGGCTCAGTATCTAGCCTGCTCAGTGCATCCATGTGAGAGCTAACAAACTCACTGACTATTTATACATATACACTAATTGCAATTTAATAAGCCATGGATGTGGGAAATTCCCCTTTAATTGCCATTTTCACCTGTGTGTGTCACCTTGTGTGTCTGTGACAAGGCCAAACATTCAAGGGTATGTACATTTTTGATCAGGGCCATTTGGGTGATTTCTGTTATCATTATGATTTAAAAAGGAGCCAAACAACTACATGATAATAAATGGCTTCATATGATCACTATCCTTAAATAAAAGACAGTTTTTTTTGCATGATGATGGTTTTGGAATGGGATACCAACAAGCTCATGCAGGTGCGATTGTCGGGTGTCCATATAATTTTGGCCATATTGTATGTATATGTAAGCGCTGTCAAATGATTAAAATAATTAATTGTGATTAATCACACAAAAAATATGTAGTTGTATTAATATGTAGTATGTATTAATTGCGATTAATTGCAATTTTAGAATGTGTTCAAATTTGAACTTTTTTCCAAGTTGGTCCATTAGAACAGGGTATGTCATGGTCCTTAAATTTTTCCCCTCAAATTGCCAAAATGACTGGCAGAATCAATTTGTAGCTCAAGTAAATTGAAATAGAAAGTTGCTTGTCTCTGATCCAATAGTTCTAAAATCTACTACCAGTGTGCTCTTGATCAATGCAAAAAGTAAAATAACAGCTATTTTAGGATTCTACAATACCAACTTTTTGTATTTGCGAACATTAAAAATGTTCTTCGTACAAGTTATTTTAGAAGCTTTTCTACGCAACATTGATAAATGAGGGCCCAGGAACTTAAATAGGGTCCGTGATTAGGGAAACCAGGTGTACGTGATGAAGTGAGGGAGAGAGGGAAAGCCTGCCGTGCCAGGACGTGACAAGGAGATGCAACACAGTAATAAACATGCCCCTCTCCCAACTTTTTTGAAACGTGTTGCTGGCATCAAATTCAAAAGGGCATATATTTCTCCTAAAACACTAACATTTCTCTGGTTTAACATTTGATATGTTATCTTTGTACAATTTTCAATATTATATGGATGAAATGATTTGTACATCATTGCATTCTGTTCTTATTTGTATTTTACGCGGCATCCCAACTTTTTTGGAAATGGGGTTGTATATATATATATATATATATACACACAGGTACATACATACATGTATATATATATATATATATCTGCCTCACTGGGGTATAAAAATCAGATGACATGCAATGGGTACAACAAAGAACTCAATTCAAAACCACTGATATTGTGGTAAACCTGCATGGTGGAGGGTCTTGCACCCACACAGAAAGACAAGGGCTGAAATGCAGTTGGAAGTTACGTAACTTGGTTGCATCTTTACCATGTCTCCAAATCCACAATTAGATATCACCTTCATGCCAATGGCATACTTAAATTGGTTGCCTGAAAAGAAGCCAGTACTGAGAGCAAACAAGAAATGTATGCACCTGGAATTTGCTAAATACATTGACACTTGTACTGGACCCGGGTTGCTATTGTCAGATGGAAGAATGGCCACACACAACAGTGGTAGGTTTGGCTTTAGAAAAAGATCTTTGATGTCACAGGGCAGTTTTACTTCTGCTTTTCCTGTGGTCCTTGTTAAAGGTCCTCTTAGACCAGGCCATACCATGCCACAGTAGGCCTGGTGAAATTATGTTGAATAAAAGTATTTAAAAGGGGTGGAACGCCAGAGTGAATTTGTAACCAGCTGTAACACATAAACCCAATCAAGTTCCTTGCTCCTAAAGGTGGTCATGAAATTATTGTCTAAATTGCCACAATGCATGAGGATGGCCAGGAAATTGCTGATTAAAATTCCATTAAAATTTGTTGATGTATGACATGTTGTGTGCTGTCAAGAATAAACATAACATTTCATGAGGCAAATTTTCATTAGTATGACTTTAGAGGACATACCGTTAAAAATTTGGGGTCACTTAGAAATGTCTTTGTGTCTAAAGAAAAGCTAAATTTTGTCCGTTAAAACAACATCAAATTGATCAGAAATACAGTGTAGACACTGTTAATGTTATAAATAATTATTGTAGCTGGAAACTGATTTTAAAGGAATATCTACATTGGGGACCATTATCTACATCAGGACCATTATATATCTACATCGAGGACCATTATCAGCAACCATCAGTCCTGTGTTCCAATGGCTTATCCAAGTTCATCATTTTAAAAGGTTAATTGAATCAATAGAAAACCCCTTTTGCAATTTTATATGCACAGCTGAAAACTGTTGCTGATTAAAGAAGCAATAAAACTGGCCTTCTTTAGAGTGTCTAGTTGGAGAAACAGATGCTCACAGGTCCTCAAATGGCAGCTTCATTAAGTATTACATGCAAAACTATAGTGAAGAGGTGACCCTGAGATGCTGGCCTTCTTGCAGAGTTGCAAAGAAAAAGCTGTATCTCAAACTGGCCAAAAAAATGAAAAGATTAAGATGGGCAAAAGAACACAGACACTGGACAGAGGAAGATTGGTGTTATGGACAGACAAATCTAAAGTTTGAGATGTTTGGATCACAAAGAACGCAGGCCAAATGAAAAGATGCTAGAGGAGTGCTTGACAACATCTGTCAAGTGTTGGAGGTAATGCAATGGTCTGGGGATGCTTTGGCAGTGGTAATGTGGGAGACTTGTACAGGGTAAAAGGGATCTTGAAGAAGGAAGGGACTTCATTTTGCAACGCCATTCCTTACCAGGTGGACATCGCTAGATTTGAGCCAATTTCCTTCTACAACAGGACAGTGTCCCAAAGCAGAGCTCCAAACTATGTAAGAACTATTTAAGGAAGAAGCAGTCAGCTGGTATTTTGTCAACATGTATAATGGTGTGGCCAGCACAGTCACCAGATCTCAACCCCATTGAGCTGTTGTGGGAGCAGCTTGACCGTATGGTATGCAAGAACTGCCCATCAAGTCAATCCAAATTGTGGGAGGTGCTTCAGGAAGCATGGGGTGAAATCTCTTCAGATTATCTCAACAAGTTGACAACTAAGGTTACAGCCTTGCCAAAGGTCTGCAAGGCTGTAAGTGTTGCAAATAGAGGATACTTTGACGAAAGCAAAGTTTTGAATGACACAATAATTATTTCTATTAAAAATAATTATTTCTAACCTTGTTGTTGATTATATTTAATTTTGCTATTATTTACTATTCAAACACATTTCATGTACATTGTTATGGAAAACAAGGACATTTCTAAGTGACCCCAAACTTTTGAATGGTAGTGTTACAGGACCTGTAATGCTGACTGATGGGTTTTCTAAAGCAGTATGTTCTCATGTCACAGTATTCTACTTAGATATTAAGCAGTGTTTCCCAATCCTGGTCCTCAGGACCCTAAGGGGTGCACATTTTTGTTTTTTCCCTAGCACTCACACACTGCATAATTATTTTGTACAATATATGTACAATTTTAGAAACGTGTAATTTTGGTTGATTCTCAAGTTCTTAAAGTACAATCTATTCCAAATGTTGGGAATTGCAGTGTAGCTCATTTCCTGTGATTTTTTAATTTTAAATAGTCTATTAAATCTAATCTTCATCAATAGTGCCAATCATTTTGGACGTGACTGTATATGAACACAGGTTTGACTGACACTACGGTCCAGTGATTGAAATTCATGGACTGTTCCAGCACTGGGCTGTTCTCATGTTTCTCAGAACTCTAACACATACACAGAAAATTCTGAAACCTTCAAAGTTGTATCAAACTCCACATTAACCCCTCTATATCTTTACTGCCAAACTACGTCTCCAGCTTACCTAGTGTGGGTTGACAGGAGCCAGCCCCAACATCCAACTGCGTTGACATTAGTGCACAATGACATTAGCACATACCGTACTCAGTAGATTGCACATTATGTTCAAGGGTCGGGGTCTGGCAAGACAACAGCAGCCTGGGCAACTGGATGAACCTTAACCTTGATGTATCAGACCAGTTGAGTCAACCAAAAGTCAAGCTATATCGTGTCCGCTTACAATTAGCAGTTATTTGGTCCTCTGATTTTTGACCTCTACGTGAAACTTCCTGAGAAATGTGGTACTATTTTTGTCCCTGTGTAATGTCTAGTAGCTCCCCACACCAAGGAGCAGATAGGAATGACCCAGCCACCACATGCAAATAGGACATGCTTTTAATGGCCTAAGGTGCTGCTATCAGACTAAAGGTGGATACAACCTGTTGAGGCTCTATTCTGTTGATACATTGTACTATACTAAATTTTCTTAAAGACGCAGTCTGGGACTTATACAAATAACATTCTGTTTTTTAAACTTGCATTTTGAGCTGGAGTTGTAGTTTGGTGTTTATATGTGCATAGTAAAATCACAGCCATACCTTAGAAATTCCAAGTTTGAAAGAGAGTGGTTTTGATAACACCTATCTGCACATACTGTAAATGGCATACATCAATTTTTGGGGACCTGTTTTGGCTCAACAGTGCCACTTTTACAACCAGTGGCCAAAAATCAATGAATGCATATTTACAGTTCTTCAAAATTGCTAACACATTAAAACTAGTTCAATGAACAACATGCACATTACCATTTTGTTAAATTCCAGAAAGACCATTTAACCCAAACAATAAGCACTATTCAAGTCTCAGATGCATTCACACTTTTTTGTGAAACTGTACACACAACACTATTTGTAAAGCACAATTAGAAAACATTGCCATTCAATTGCCAAACTCAAATCATCGCATTTATAAAACTCTCAACAAATAATTGTCAAATCGTAAACATTTTTAACAGCTAAAAAACAAACATTTTTAACAGCTAAAAAACAAACAATCAAGATGTTGGCATGAATTAAAAGGGCCACTGATAAGCTCATCTGTGTTTTGTAACAATGACAACATCAGACAGAGGAAGAGCTGACTGTTTCACTGTGGCATCAATTGTTTTCACATTCATTCAAGTGAAAGTTTCATTTGTACACCAGATAATGATTAATTTTACATAATGTTCAATTTTAGGTGAGAGGTCTGGGGTTTGGTCAATATAGAGTGAGTTTCAAGAAGTGTTTTTTGTACTTTATTTCAGAATACAGTACATTACATAGCTTTTGTGTTTTGAAGGGGTTGGTTTGTTTTCGTAACAGAAAATCTATTCCAAACTTTAAAAGTGGAAATTACAAACCTCTAAAGCCCTCTATGAACCTCTGATAAACCATAAGTTTAAAAACGTAAGAGGGTGATCAAATTAATATCTGCTATCTGTAACTACAATGGATGTCACTGTCTTGCCATAATTCCATTGAGACCATGTTGACAGGAACTACTTTGTCATTATGCGTGTGGTTTATGATAGGTGACAGGGGACAGAGTCTCCTCTGGAATGATGTCTGAATCAAGGTGACAAGCCACTGGAGGATGCAAATGCAAGATTCACACCCATGCATGCTCCTTCACACAAATACAAGCACACACACACACACACACACACACACACACACACACACACACACACACACACACACACACACACACACACACACACACAAGCTTTTATATCCCCATGTATAATTTATGAACAACAACTGGTCAAATGTACAAAGCTATGAATGCACATTGAAATTTGCTGTCATTTTTTCACCCTGTCTCGTTTTGTCTCTATACCCCTCTCTCCTACTGTCTGCAGAGAAAATAAAGTCCCAACTTCAGATCATTTGGCTGGTTGCCTTTGTACCACATAATTTGGGAGATTTCCAGGGATGCTTAGGAACATCCCTTGAACCCTGTACGCGTGACCACACCAGCACTCACAGATAACACCACATACACTTCTGAAAACTATCTTCCCACTCAGAGGGCCAGAGCTAATGGATACAGGAGTGTTGGCTCTAACAGAAAAATGGATGAGATAAAATAAAGTCTGAGAGAGATGGAGAGAGGGTGTGAGAGAATAAGAGAGACACACAGAGGTTAAGGAGAGAGAAAGAAGAAAGAGATAGAATGAGACAGGAGAGAGATGATAAAAGGGGATCGAGCTGTTCTTTAAAAGCACTAAAGTGAACTTAGAACTAAGAAAATAAAGTCCTGAATGAAGCTAGAACAACATCCATTGAAGTGCCGGATAGGATTCCCTCCTTTTCCTGGCAGGTAAACATGTTCCAGAACAACACGTCCAGCTACTACATTCCTTTCAATCAAGGACGTTTGTGTTTTTCCGTTTCTCTGTTCATATCACTCTCGTTCTCTCACTTATTTTCCGTTTCCTCTTATTCTCTCTTCTATAAATGTGTGTGTGCTTGCATGTGTGTTCATGGACATATGTGATCTTTTCTAGGAGTGCATCAGATTGTATTTCTTGTGGTTTCCTGTCTGGAATCTAATCTGGCCCTGTCAATTGGATTCATTTCCATTCATTTATTAGACAGGCAAATTCCATCGCTCTCAAAGGCTGAAGGACTAGCTCAAGTGGAAAAGGTGATGCACTGATGAAACACCCAACTCGCAGGCCGCTGGCTTGTTGTGGCAGAAAATGAAACACATTTCCCATTCAGGCCTAACAACTATTCAACTAGTTAGTTATCTTTCTTCAGTCACACATGTAACATATTAAATTTTAAATATGTGTGAACAATTTTTGGTAACACTTTATTTGAAGGGGTGTGCATAAGAGTGACATGACACTGTCATGATACTGTCATAACCATGACATGACACATGAAGAAATTATTTTGAACGTTTATGAATGTTGTCATTAGGTGTCATACGGTTGATTATGTCATTTTTTATGCAAGGTTGACATTGTTTGGGATGTCTTTGTTATGACAACTTGACATTAACTGAGACAACATAACCTGTCAATGTCTTTGTTATGACAACATGACAGTAACCAAGACAACATAACCTGTCATAAACATGGGCCTAATTATCAAACTTGAAGAAACTATTTAGCCAGTATTCTGTCTGCCATAAAAGGAACTTTGCTGATCCTGAGACTGGTGCTCATACTCAGCATATTGAGCATGCATGGCAGAAATACATATTGGAAATATGGAGTCATAAAGGTAATCGCAGTCCTGAGTCACTGAAGATTCACCTCAAAATGATAGTGGCACCACTGGTTAGCCATACACCATTATAATGGTGTCTTGGGCAGACTTTTCCATGATGTGAAAAAACAAGTCAAGTTAATATCAAAGTTTTTTGCTGGAACATAATTTGTACTGTAATTTTGTTAATGTTGATGCAGGACATCCATTCATGTAACTAGTGGTTTGCATGAACAATAGGCTAAGTAATATACATTATTCAAGAGATAATATACATAATCCAATTTGTTAATATGATTACAGTGCGGTAACCATTATTAAAAGGTAGACTGGCTACTTGTGTCTTCAAATAGGTGTGACACATACAAAATGTATGGTCGCATTTGGGGTTGATACAGAATTTTGAAGGACACTTTTATATTGAAGGACACTTTACTACGGTTGGCCTATAGGGGGCAGTTTGACGTGGTCGTGTTGCGTTGGGACTGTTAACGATCCAAACACCTGCACGTTCTCGTAACTCTTCAAGGAAAAGCCATGGCTTTCTCATCATTTATCCTGTTTTCCTGGTCGGTAAAGTACAAAAGTACACTGGACCTTTCGATACAGTTTGATAACTTGCCCGTTAAAGTGTATGTAGAGGGTTGGAAAAGCGTGGTAATTGTATAACTATGACAGAGACCCATGTCTATGTAAAATGCCATGACGGTGGTGCATTCCTTTGGAAAAAACGAATTTGTTACTGTACTGTACAGAAATGTTTTTTTGAAACCAACACTCCTGACAATATCCCTAGGATTAATGTAATTGAATTTTGTAACTGTATTGTTTAGGAACTTTGCAGTCGTTGCACTGTAAGGGTTAGTGATTAGCTAGTTCCTTGTTCCTTGTTGTTAGCTGGCTTCGGTTGGTTATTAGCTGGCTCCAGTTAGCTGTATGCTAGCTCCAGTCAAGTGTTTGTCAGTTCCGGGTAGCACTTTGCTAACTTACTCAGCCATGTTCTATTTGTGTTAACATGAAGGTAATTTGTTAAACTATCACTATCTAGCCTAGTTTATAAATAATGTTTTTAATGTGATTATATTATGAATAGTTAATATTACTTAGGCTATTATTCATGCAAAGAACTAGGTACTGTACATGAATGGATGTCCTGTATCAACCTTAACAAATTACAGTACTAACTGCGTTCTTGCAAAAAACGACTTGAGTTTATGTCCTGTGTCAATATGAACAAATGACACTACACTCTGTTCATGCATTTGTAAAGTAAGGGTTATCATTGTTAACCGTCTGTTCATATCTCGTTCATCCCAAACAATGTCAACCTTGCATAAAAAATGGCATAATCAACCAAATGACACCTAATGACAACATTCATAATGATTCTTACATGTGTCATGTCATGGCTATGACAGTATCATGACAATATCATGTCACTCTTAAGCACACCCCTTCAAATAAAGTGTTACATAATTTTTATAACACATTGATATCTATAGATGTCAGATTTTGTGCAGCATGTTGAAATCTACAGGTTTGAGAAGGATATGTGCAGCTTGTTGAAATCTACAGATTCACCAGTTGTTTACATTTACAGTTTTGACAGTTATCCAGAGCAACTTACAGTAGTGAGTGCATACATTTTCATATATTTACTGTTATTATATTTACCTGTAGTTGCACAACCCAGTGAAGCTGCAGATGTGTTAAAACAAGCAGCAGAGATAGCACATTGAGCATTACAGTTTCTCACAAGTGCTACCACATTTTCTGAATGGTCACTCCATTTTCTCGAACACGAACACTATAATGACCAATGACTTTTCACACAAAATTAAACATTATACTCAAACTTATTGTTTAGCATATAAATAAAATATTGCCCTCAAAGTTAATTTAAAAGCATCAAAGAAAATGTCACTACTGAATACCCAATGCACACTGGTGAGAGGAATTGAAAACACTATTATAAAAAGGTATTGATGAATCGATAAATATGTGTTTCAGAATTCCCCATATGAATTCTGCACTTTGCATGATTTTATAGACTGTAAATTCTGTCTAGAGAGAACGCTGAAGTGACCAAAAAAATACACAAATACCACAATTGTTCATGTTGTATTCACATACACTGGTGTCGCTGTTATTCACCTATAACTTGAAATTTTGCCCAAGAAAAGAGGATAAAAGTATTTTTACTCAGCTCTGCGGGATGCTAACCGCCGGCATGGGAACGATGGCTGCAACACACCCCACCCCACGCTAGTTCCTAATTCACTTCATTGCGCATACTATTTCTGTTGCCCTTGTTCTATCACCATTGTGGATTATTGTTGCTTTCTGTTTGTGTATTGCCTTGACACCAGTGTAGTGCAACATTATATATGTACTCATAATGCATTATACAGCATTATACATGTACTTATAATGCAATATAACACAGTAATAATGAGTACTGTATAAGTACAGTTTACAGTGTCTTGTAAAGACTCATGAAGATTTGTGATGTTGTATACAAATACTCATAATGCATTATATGTATAGTTATAATGACCTATAATGTACAGAAACATAGTGCTTCACAATTACTGGGAAATCTTTCCTCAAGGATCATACCGCATTATAATTATCAACACTGTGGTTCATGGAAAAGATGGGGTCAATGAGCAGCCAATCACTATGAATACATCATAATCTTTTCATGGTGTGTTATAGCATACTTAGCATAAGCCACTAAAAATTAATCTTTGATTTCTTTAACTATGTGATGAAAGTGATGAAATGTCTAATCATACAAACATAACACACAAATATAGTTGCATAGCAATCATGGACGGGGTCCTCCAATATGGTGAGTGTAGGAAAATGGTCTGGTGGGGTACACTAACAGAATGAGACTGTCAGATATAAATTGAGGGCAAAATGTTTTTGTGAAGCATTGTATTATTGACAGCGTAGATGTCATTGTTCAACATATTCTTCCAGATCACACTATATGGGGAGATGAAGCAAAGGACAGTGAGCATAGGGAAGCAGATATTTACTAAACAATTAAATAATAAAAACAACAGGACGTAGAACACCGTAGAAACTGTACAAAAATTAGTAAAAATATGTGCATGAGACAATGAAACAGAATAAAAACAACAGGAAGTAGAACACAGTAGAAACTGTATGAAAAAGACTAAAAATATATAGATGAAACAAAATAAAAACAACAGGAATAGAAATATACTGCACACAATTTAGAAGTAGTTCAAAAAACAAACAGGGAATAGTGTAAGGAGCAAATTTGAATTGAGAAGTCAATGCAAAAACTAAGAAAGGGCAAAAAATTAAACAACAGTAAAAACTGTATAAAAAAGACTAAAACACTGTAATTTGGAGTGACAAGACCAAAATAGAGCTTTATGGTCACAACCATAAGCATTGTTTGGAGAGGGGTCAACAAGGCCTATAGTGAACAGAATACCATCCCCACTGTGAAGCATGGTGGCGGCTCACTGATGTTTTAGGGGGGTGTGAGCTCTAAAGTCAAGGGGAATCTTGTAAAAATTGATGGCAAGATGAATGCAGCATGTTATCAGAAAATATTGTCAGACAAGTTGCATTCTTCTGCACGAAAGCTGCTCATGGGACGCTCTTGGACTTTCCAGAACGACAATGACCCTAAGCACAAGGCCAAGTTGACCCTCCAGTGGTTACAGCAGAAAAAGGTAAAGGTTCTGGAGTGGCCATCACAGTCTCGTGTCTGTAGCTCGAATGGTTCAAAATATACAGCCTAATAGTTAATTAATGCTAATTACGCTAATTAGCATATGTAAAATTTGCAGTGGGGATAGCTCAAACGTGTGAAACATTTGGCTTTGTGTCTGTGGCACAAACGGTTCAACAGATACAGCCTAATAGTTAATTAACGCTAATTGCACTAATTAGCAAACAGAAAATCGATAAACGTTTCATCATATGAACTGGGGATAGCCTAAATGTGTAAAACAAAGCTGGTTTCTTGTCTGTAGCTCAAAGGGTTCAAAAATATACAACCTAGTAGGTAATTAATGCTAATTAGCATATGTAAAATCGATTAAGGTTTCATCATATGAACTGGGGATAGCCTAAAAATGTAAAACAAAGTTAGTTTCGTGTAAAACAAAGTTGGTTTCGCATTCGCGAATCATTTGCAGTCTCTGGATGCGGAGGAGTGAACATCTCCTGCTCTGACTGCAGCTAGGAGAGACTGCTGCGCGAGGACTGGGCCGCCTGTGAGTGCTTTGGGACGGGGGAGGGGCCCACGGCAGCACCTACTGCTCGTTGAGAAGAGTAAGAATGATACGTGCTTTCACGTCAGAGTCTCCAAAAGTCTCCAATAACACCAGATTTGTCGCTAGTCGCCTTTTTTAAAAAGATTCGCTAGAGGGGTCTGAATACTCGCTAAATATAGCGACAAAGTCGCTAAGTTGGCAACACTGCCCAGGCGCTAATCACCCCTCACTGAATACATGGCGTCAATAGATGTTCATGTGATACTCCCAGATGAATGATAGAGTCTTGGTTGCATTTGAATGAACTTACAAATGAAATACAAGATTTCCATGACCATTTAACAATTTAATTAGGCTATTATTGAAACAACACAAACAATATAGGCTCCTTGACAATTCAACATATATATCACACGTTACCGTTTTTCATTAGGCGATTCAGCTTCTTGTGTAGGTTAATTCATCAAAAATAAATCTAAAGTGTAAATCTAAATATTTTTTAAGAAAAGAAATACCAGACATTCTTTACCAATCACCAACTACCAATTCAACAAAGGTATTAAACATTACTGTTTATCTAAGGAGAGAATATTGCATACACATCATCTCTCTTTGAATTTTCTCTGCTCATTTTATTGAAGATTAAGATTCTACAGATGTATTACGCTAAATAATTATTCACAAAACGAAATACCAATGATCACCAATTATCAATTCAGCAAATGTGTTCCACGTTACTGTTTTTCATCAATACAATTGAAAAATAACTTTCTATAGTTTGTAGGCTACTGTAAATCATTCTTTGAAATTGTGTATATGTTGTTTACATGTCTACCTCAGGAATCTCATTTCAGTTGTACATTCCACCTTCAATTTGCACATTTATACATCCCACTTATAACATACATTGTTCTTAATTGTTTCACTTAAAAAAAATGGCACTCTTCTATTGTACTTATATAAAAATTGCACTTCTGGTTAGATGCTAACTGCATTTCGTTATACTGTACTGAATAGCACTGAAATAGCAATGACATCAATGAATGAATGGGCGATAACCCCCTGATCAACCCCAGACACAGCTATGCATGTGACTGAAGTATTGATGAAGAATCAAGATGAGGGATGACATTGTATCTAATTTGAACTCGGTGAGCAAGTCAGACACAAGTGAAACACAGTTTACAGCGTTTAGCTGTATTTAGCTGTTTTTTAAATTCTGTTATTCATGTATGTCACGGTGTGGTAAGGAGACCAGGCGCAGTATGAATTGTGTAACAAGGGTTTACTAAGCTGAAAAGCATAATGTGTAATACAAACAATGAAGGCTGAAACGGCTAGAACTGACACAAAGGAACAAGCGCACTAGGCAAGAAAAATAACAAACATACACGGACAACTAGCATACAATACTCCACAAAGACAGTTAAAGGGCAGTTATAGGCTGTAGTAGTGAGGATCTGGTGTGCATAATGATGGGAAGTCTGGGGAGATGTGATGAGGAACAGGTGTGCGTAATAGTGGAGCGTCCAGGGTGTTCCGTGAATGCGGATATCCTTTGATCGTCACAAACTGGTCGATAATGTCTCTTATTTTACATTGCACATCATCAAAGTGAGATCAAAATGAAAAGTAAATTCTAATGACTTATTTTGAATAATTGAAGTGCTAATTTTCATTTTGAACATTTGTAGGGTCTAATAAACAAAGGAAAATACTATAGCCTGTGTTCTTAGAAATAATCGTTCTATGTATTCTTTTTTAGTCGTTTTTTTTCATATGGTATGACCTTCAATACAAACACATTCTTTTATTTTTTTTCTAATTCATTAACCATTTAAAACAAACTAATTCTGTAATTTGTAGTGTTGAACAAGCTCGCTCGCTATCGCTAACTACTGTAGCTAGCTACAGCTAGCTACAACGTGTGTATCACACTTTTATTGCTAACCTCCAAGTCCAGCTTACTAGCTTGTTATTTTGTGAAGTTGAGGAATGTGGTATATACAGTAGCTAGGTTAGCTACAGTACTCCCAGACTAAGGAATCAAATTGTGGTTTGGTTGGTGATAGCTATAGCTAGCTAGTTAGAAATCTCTATAGCTAGCTAGTTAAACTTGCTAGCGATCTGGCTAGACATGGTCCTATTATGCAGTTCCACTCCATTAACAGAAGCACGTCATTATTTGGCTTGTAACTAAATGTATTGTAATGTCTTAGACAAACAGAATGAGCTAGAGACGCAGATATGGTTTTTAAATTTCTCTTCAGGTGTGATGAGCCAAAGAAAAGCACCTTCAGCCAACACTAACATCAACAAGGATGTATCTCAAAATATTGGTAATTGGTCAGGGCATTCAGGCTACCACCAGTTTATCAGTCTGCTTAAATGCATAATGGAAATACATCAAGCACTTCATTGTAATTAGAATTTTTTTGGGGGAAAAGGTGTTTTTTAACGTTTGATGTCGTTAAGTCTAGATGTTTTTAGGGACACGACAATTCAATGAAAACACTCACTAGAAGGATATTGTTGCATCTATTTTTTTACTAAATGTCAGAAAAAAAACACTGGAGAAGTTAATGAAAATATACTTTTGCTCTCAAAAGTATTCACCCCCCTTAGACTATTCACATTTCACACACCATTCAAGTCACAGTGGTTTACATTAGAAAAAATAATAGAAATAAATTTAGCATAAAGGACAAAGCATACAAATAGAATCTCACATTTAAGATGACTAAAATACTATTAAAAGATTAATAAAAGGCAGAAGAAAGCATAAAGGTTTTTAGCCTAGATTTAAAAGTGGTCAATGTTGGAGCAAGTCTAAGATTTTCTGGCAGTTTGTTCCAACTCTGCGCAGCATAATGACTAAACGCTGCCTTGCCAGCCTATGTCCTTACTCTCGGAACGGTTCGCAGACCAGACCCTGATGACCTGAGGGGTCTAGAGGTTTCATACTGAGAGAGAAGGTTTGAGATGTAACTTGGCCCTGAAGCATTCATAGATAGGTAGTAGCATCTTAAAATCAATTCTATGAGGTACAGGGAACCAGTGCAGAGACCTAAGAATGGGTGTAATGTGTTCAGCTTTCATAGTTTTTGTTAGAAGTCAAGTAGCAACATTCTGAATGAGTTGCAATTTTCTGAGGGCTTTTATAGAGAAATTTGTCAGATAAGAGGGAGCTGTTAGCTATTTGCCATTGATCTATTGCCAAGCAGCTAAAAACATCTTTAAAAAAGTTTGTAGGCATCAAGGCAACAGCTGGACAGTTTAAGATGTTGTACAGTTTCCATAAGTGTTGTAACGTCAATTGCATTAAACTCTGACACGCTAACCAAATTCCTTTTATGTGAATGTAGTGGTAGCGCTGTTTTTATTGTTGTGATGTTTTTAATCGCTTGTCTAATGCCATAAAATGTATCCTTCAAAAAGGAGGCAAATTCATTTATCGGTGGAAAGGACCTCTGGGGCTATTGGTGCTGAGGGGTTTGTTAACCTATCAACAACTGCAAATAAAGTACAGTGAGGGAAAAAAGTATTTGATCCCCATGCTGATTTTGTATGTTTGCCCACTGACAAAGAAATGATCAGTCTATAATTTTAATGGTAGGTTTATTTGAACAGTGAGAGACAGAATAACAAAAAAAATCCAGAAAAATGTCAAAAATGTTATAAATTGATTTGCATTTTAATGAGTGAAGTAAGTATTTGATCCCCTCTCAATCAGAAAGATTTCTGGCTCCCAGGTGTCTTTTATACAGGTAATGAGCTGTTACTCTTAAAGGGAGTGCTGCTAATCTCAGCTTGTTACCTGTATAAAAGACACCTGTCCACAGAAGCAATCAATCAATCAGATTCCAAACTCTCCACCATGGCCAAGACCAAAGAGCTGCCCAAGGATGTCAGGGACAAGATTGTAGACCTACACAAGGCTGGAATGGGCTACAAGACCATCGCCAAGCAGCTTGGTGAGAAGGTGACAACAGTTGGTGCGATTATTTGCAAATGGAAGAAACACAAAAGAACTGTCAATCTCCCTCGGTCTGGGGCTCCATGCAAGATCTCACCTCGTGGAGTTGCAATGATCATGAGAATGGTGAGGAATCAGCCCAGAACTACACAGGAGGATCTTGTCAATGATCTCAAGGCAGCTGGGACCATAGTCACCAAGAACACAATTGGTAACACATTACGCCTTGAAGGACTGAAATCCTGCAGCATCCGCAAGGTCCCCCTGCTCAAGAAATCACATGTACAGGCCCGTGAAGTTTGCCAATCAACATCTGAATGATTCAGAGGAGAACTGGTTGAAAGTGTTGTGGTAAGATGAGACCAAAATCAACTCAACTCAACTCGCCGTGTTTGGAGGAGGAGGAAGGCTGCCTATGACCCCAAGAACACCATTCCCACCTCAAACATGGAGGTGGAAACATTATGCTTTGGGGGTCTTTTTCAGCTAAGGGGACAGGACAACTTCACCACATCAAAGGGACGATGGACGGGGCCATGTACTGTCAAATCTTGGGTGAGAACCTCCTTCCCTCAGCCAGGGCATTGAAAATGGGTCATGGATGGGTATTCCAGCATGACAATGACCCAAAACACACGGCCAAGGCAACAAAGGAGTGGCTCAAGAAGAAGCACATTAAGGTCCTGGAGTGGCCTAGCCAGTCTCCAGACCTTAATCCCATAGAA
>JACXGI010001514.1:0-13773 GCA_016801175.1 Esox masquinongy
ACGCCCAATTTTTCAGTTTTTTATTTGTTAAAAAAGTTTGAAATATCCAATAAATTTTGTTCCACTTCATGATTGTGTCCCACTTGTTGTTGATTCTTCACAAAAAATTACAGTTTTATATCTTTATGTTTGAAGCCTGAAATGTGGCAAAAGGTCGAAAAGTTCAAGGGGGCCGAATACTTTCGCAAGGCACTGTAAATGTTTGACTCCTCATTAATTGCTTCCTGACTATAAACTGCCCACAAAAATACTACATATGTGATTGAATGTGTTGAGATATTCTGAACCCGTGGCTGCAGTGGGATGAATTACATTTGAGTAATTTAGCAGACGGTCACCAGGAAGCAGACAGCACACGCATGCACATACTTATTGCTTCCTGAACCCCGTGGGAATCGAATCCACAACCCCGGGGTTGCGAGTGCCACGCTCTACCAACTTAGCCGCACAGGACATCGTGCTTCACTGTGTGTATCAGTCATTGTTTTCCAACAGTGTCTCCTGCTGTGGGAAGCGGAATTGGAGCCATGTCTCAATAGCCCCACAAATGAGAGAAATGCACTGCTGGAGACACTCACTCTCCCGGTCTCTATTCCCGTCTCTCTTTTGTACTCTCTTGCTCTCCCTTTCCCTATCTCCCTTCTGTCTGTCTTTCTCTCGGTGTCTGTCTCTCCATTCGGCTAGAACACTGGTGTATGGAAGCGATAACCAAGCCCCATACTTTTCCCATGTCAGGTCAGGGAAAACTCCTTGCCGTACATATTGCAATGCTTGGTAGAATGTTTTCGATTGGTTGCCAAGCCTCTGCATCCTGTCTCTTCCTCACTGATGAATCGGCTTCAAGAGGCCGTTCTCTTCCTATTATGGTCTAGAGACACCATGACTCAATAGTGGACCACACAAATCAGTTCCATCCTTAAATCAGCCCCTCACGAGAATCTCTCCTGGTTACGAGTGCATGCTAAATGTTTCCTGGAGTGGTTTTACGGAGCAATCCTTTCGAAAGGAAAACTGGGAAACTGCTCAGCAGAAGGTAGAACAGGAAGGGGGGAGAGAGAGATGTTGTCTCCAGTATTGCTGGAAGTGTGCAGGGGAGATAACAGACAAGATGAAGTACAACCTCAAGGACGACCACATGATGCCATCCCACGGCAAGGTCGCATCACTTTTTGGGTAGATAATGAGTTCAAAAACAGAATCACAGGGTATTAAAAAGAACAGTCAAATAACAAGGGGGGCCAGATGTCTCTTTCCCCATTGCTGCTCATTTAGAGAGGGGGTTTCCTTTTTTTTAAAACAGCCATAAGGTAATGTGATGGGCTTGAGCATGACATCACTGTATTGTGTCAACCATATCCTTCAAAATTTGATTGAATTTACCCACCTATGTAAGTAGATTGTGATTAAGAAAGATAATTGCCAGCAAATGTCAGGTTGCCTTCTGCACACCGGCTTTTCATCAATCATGCTCGCCAAATGAGCGGCCATCCTTCCTCCTATAACAACAGCCAACTAGTTAATACAAAGCAAATGCCTGAGGCGGTATAAGTTCACAGTGAAACCGATGTTCTTTTCAACAGCCTCGAACATTTATATTATTTAGTCCCACAGTTGCAAATGCCACTTCAATAGGATTTCGTTTGTAGTATAAGAAATTCCTATCTGTGCTCCCTGTGAAGGAGTACCTAGAAGCCTAACCCTGTCAAACAATAATTTTCATTTGTGTGACTGATGATGCAAAATAAATAGAGCTCTTCAGATGTCAAATAGAATATTGGACTTCATTTTTCTGTCTTTCATTCCTTTCAAGGAGCAATTTTATCTTTTTCAATGTATCCTATTGTAAAAAAAGACAAAGGATTATACCCAGTAATGAGTCAGTTTTGGGTTACAGTCAGTGCCCCCCCGGTGAGTCAGTGTCGGAGAGAAATGTCAACAAGGATGAAAAATAAGTGATGGGAGCTAAACATCTCCAATGTTATTTGTTGTGAGATTTAGCACACATACCCATTCACAGCTATTCTGACAGACACCCATTAGCCGCGTTGCTCCAGCCAGCAGTATTGTCACAACATCTTTACAGGACACTGTCGTGACGAACAAAGCCACCAGGCAGTATCTTCTTGCGCACTAACAAGACTTTGATGAAACTGGAGAGGTTCAGCGATCCTCTGTGTCAAAGTGTCATACTGGAAATATCAACACGCTGTAACTGGCAGTAAACACACTGGCTTCATGGTACTTTGCTTGGAGACGACAGATTTGGCAGATTGGGTTTTCATGTGGCCTGGAACAGAGGAACCTGGATATGTGATGAAAATGACGATCTTTGCTTTCTCTAAGCTTTCACGTTCTCTCAGGCGCTCAGATTTCTATCATTATCTAAAACGCTTGTTGTTAAGAAGTGAACTGAAATTTTGCTACAAGCAAACATCTACTTATCTTCAACTGCAATAGCCATGGATAATAATATACCACAAGACACATCAAAAACAACAGAATCAACATAATGAAGTCTCCGATGGCAACTGACAGATGGACGAAATTGTGGTATTTTTTCACTTTGCGAAATACATCAATTGGAATGTGTGCCCTAGGCCTGAATACAACAGCAGCAGACTCAAATAATTCTACTGGCCAAGCACACTCTGATCCAATCGGAAAGTTTGTAACTCCACATCGATCTTTAAGAACATAGGAAAAAAGTAATTATTTAGCATAGAAATTCAGCATAACAACTAGATATTTGAGGCCTTCTTAGCTGAAGAGGATGACTTCCACGCTCTAGTTGAATTTATCATGTTAATGGAAAGCTATAAAACCACTGTGACTAAGCATGCAGGCAGAATATAGCTAATAACATCGGGTAGACATATGCACCAGAGTCAGATCTAAAGACAAAAACAAGGCTGAGCAAAGAAGTAATAAGTAATCTGCAGAACTTACAATCACCTTAATCTGGATGGAACATGAATTTTTAAACTAAACCTTGGGATGGATGAGAACAGTTTTGGTTGTATTAAAAAGCTTGTAAATGTGGCTATTAAATTCATGAATATACATCTGAAGTGCTATCCTGATGCTGTTGAATTCACAGGAGAACAATAAATATAGCCCTACAGGGCATTGTATTGTTTGTTCTCTTCAAGATGCAGGCTGTGGCAGGATTCATTTTGAAGTGTGCTGTGTTGAATATGAATTCGATCACCTGAGAGTGAAATCACATCAGGTCACAGCTCAGACAAATTCTAACTTTTAAAAGTTCATATTGGGTTAATCATGACTTATCCTTTAATTTGTGGTATTCATGGTCAAATCTTATCTTATTTCCTATATTCTACTTTGAGTTCACTGCTGAGAACGACCAGTGAGAATGTGGCGATCGCTAATCGGGACTCGTCTGTTAGAGGAGCAAATTCCTCTACCTTTTCAGAGCATAAACCAAGAACCTTTAAGGCCGTGGCACACCGCAGCACTTGTAGACCTTGCAACCACTTGGCACTCGTCTTACCTTCGATCGCTAACTCAACTCATGCTGTGTTTTTTTGACCACCCATGGCTAGGATCTAGTGTTTCGCCTTGTTGAATCGCAAGAGGAAATTGCGAGCAAAAGTCAACAAGAGCAAGAAGAAGAGGGTAATATACTGACCAATCAACAGTCTACAAAAAAATGTCTGTGTTTTGGGCACCAAAGACCATGCTTGCAAAAAAGGAGCATTTTTAACACCCCCAATTATAATTTTTAGTAGAAAACTTCTTTACTCATTTTGTAAGTAATTATAGACCATATTTTGTAGAAAACACTGACTCACAAAAAACCCAGACTCACAAAATGTGAACAAATTACACAAACATATGTTTCACAAGCATTAGTCAGATTAGGATTTGACCCCCAGTCAAAGACACCCAATCACTATAAGGATAGTTTGTCCTTAATTTTACCACTTCACATCAATGGATCTCACTGACATGTATTACCACCACTACTGTACAAACAACAAAACATCTAGTTCATTTTACTTGACCTGATAAAAACATTTTCATGCAAACTGCAGGTTCAGTCAGTCGAGCTCACTAGCACACACCATATGCTTCTCCATAGTGCAGACAGGAGGTTATCAGGTTTCTGTCATCTCTACCTGGCCTGACCCCTGCCAGCTGTTAGTAGACATAACGCTACAACCAAAAATAATCTGCCTATTTTTGGGGAAGCGTACTGTTCAAGGTCTTTGATGCGACAACGCCCACTTCTTGAAGGGGAAAAAAACACAGCTAAGTTTGGGGCATTTCCATTTCAAGTCAGTGTGGTTACTGATGAATTGAACAGAAACGTAACCCTAACCCTGAATATCATTTCATTGGATTTCAAGGAATTTCTTTAACTGACCGAATGGTGACGTAATTGGTCTCTTTCTCACTGTTTACAGTATAAGTTAGTCACCTCCCACCTTCCCCTTTCTGGTGTGACCTCTGCCTGCCTCACCAAGCCAACATGCACACAGTGAGAGCCGAGCGGATCTCACATTTATTCATACTGAAGGTCTGCACATCCATCTGTCTCTGGCCTAACACCGCAGGCAGCGCGAGCCCTCATTACCGCCGTCTTAAATGTGAATATATTAACCCCGTCTCGTCGCTCACAGACACACGGCTCAGGACCAGACACTTTAAACGGATGGAGGAGGTAGCTAAGGAGGTCAACTTGCACCTACTTTTACCATAAACAGTGGTACCTTTGGGAAGTACGTCATCTAAACTTTACTGCTTACATTCAGCTGTTGAAGGACTACGATCAAGATTTGCTCTGGGTCCGCATGTTATTAGAATTGTGTTGACCTTCCAGCTATAAATATTTCCTAGCATGTTAATCAAAACTGCTCACCACTTCTCGACCATAAGGTGTCCAAAGGTATGGTAGTGCATGCGTGTGTGTGTGGATGTATGTAGAATCGAGCATGACTTAGGAGAGAGTCGAGAGCTGCAGGCTACATGCTGTTAAGGATTCCAGTCAGACACACTATCGTCTGTAAGTATAATTCTTTTTAAATGAGTTTAGGTGCTAAATGAACCTCTGACAGAGCTAAATTAAATTCCACGGCTATCATTAGAAAGGTTCCTGTTAAAGCGGCCTGTGTTGGGAAATTGGCTCCAAGTTCTTGGCCAGATAAAGGGGATATTTTTGATTTTCTCCTAGGCTTGATCAATCTGATCTGAGAAGCTGCAGGGCAGAAGAATTCACCATTATATCCATTAAGAGGCACACTGCCACTGTGGAACACTTAGCTTTGTCCCGTCCCCCTGATAATGAGGAAGAAACTTCCTCCTTATGAAACATGGAATGGTGCCTTTCGCTTGTGTTTCATCTAGTTACCAAGACACTGAATTATTCACAGATGATGGATGCCGTTAAGAGACATGAAAGAATTAAAGCCCCTGCCTTTGATTTCCTTTCATTCATTACCTAGGTTTTGCCTGGTGGAATAATAATTAAACAGCTAACAATTCACTAAATTATTGAATGACTTGATCAATGTGCAGAGGCAGAAGTCAATCAAATGCATTCAAATGTTCCAAAATGGATTCCTATCGACAGGTGGTGTCTTGCTCTGTGGCATGCTGATGAACTTCTAAGGCAGACTGACAGTGAGGGATGTTTTTTTGAGTCGGAAGCCATATCTACTTTTCTCTCCCCTCCCCGGCTAAAGGCTGCTATGTTCGGTATGCTCAGTCTCATAGTGCTATGGGAATAAATGGTCAAAAAAAGGCAATTAACCTTGTTTGCATGTTTTATTTTTTCCATAAGCAATGCAGATCCCAGTCTGGGGGCTAGACAGACTGACACTTTGAAGGTGCCAATGAAGGAAACATTCTGGGTGCTACAAAGACTTGGTGGGGAAAACACTGAGGTTAGAAAATTTGCATTTGTCTTTGGCTTCTCTTCGTTTGGGGATTCACAGTAAACACTCAGAGGCATGTGCGATGTTTCACACAGAACCCCCTCCCTCTCCCTTAACCTCTCATCCCCTCTCTCCCTTAACCTCTCCCCTCCTCTCTCTCCCTGGCATCCCGGACCATTCAGTTTTATCTTTAATGTCTCGGAATGACGTTCCTAAAACAGGAGAGAGGGCTAAACGTCTCTGCGAAGCAGATTATATATAGCCAGTGATTAAGGCAGACGGGAACATGACCTACATGCATAACAATATTCCTCTCACTTCTGCTGCCAGAGAGTACGTTGGTTCAAGACTTTACAACTGGGAGAATCCAACTAATTATAACACCAGACCAGAGTCATGCTGCGGTTCACATAACACTTCATTAAAGTGAAATTTTACCCGGGTAATCCAGTGGTTTCGTTGTTTCAGCAGTCTATTGTATGCATTTTCACAAAATTACATTTCAAAATATAGTCTGAGTCTAGATATCAAACTTTTATTTTTCTGATTAGTCCAGATATTCCCAATAGCTAATTTGAGTAGGGTGTAGGTTAAGGGGCAAAAAAGTTTTATTTTACATTTTAAGATAGCATCCTGAACATGAAATTACTTGTTATATTGTTACAAAGGTTTGGTACCCTTAATCGAAGTGGCCGCAATAAAGCAGGGCAAGTGTTCTTTTCTCCCACTCGATGCGGAGTACCATGAGGAAAGTATAGTTGCAAACATTAGCAATGGAAACTGAAAATTTAAAGTTTTCCAGAGTACGGATGGCATCATCAAACCTAATGAAAAAAAGATGGCTGCTCTGTTTTCTTAGTGGCTCTACCAGGTAAAACCCCGGGTGGTGAACAGAATCCATAGAGATTATACACATTTGCCTTTGTAGACGATAAACATGTTTTTGCCAAGCCACAGCACATTTCGATGTAATTAAATTTTCTGTCAGCGAATAGAACATTCAGCAACTGAATGTTAGCTGATATCTAGCTAAATCATTTTAGTTGGTTGCGGCACGAACCTAAATAAAATATGATGGTCTCTGAATTTTAGCTAGCTAGCTAACGTTATAATGCATCAGAATATTGGCGACAATAAAATCTGAAAATATTGGACATTCTTTACAATGTTGTTAGAAATGCCATGTTGTTAGGAATGCCATTCATAGCCGCCCAAAGATGTTTTGATCAGGGTGCTGATAATGGTCGAGTGCGTGGTGGTATTCCTTAGATTCTGAATGTATGGATGCCGGCTTTTGCCTGTCTGCTGTAATGATGCGTGGCTTCACCTTGCGCCCATTAGGTCGATGTGTCTTGCCGACATCAAACGGTAGTGATGTGCAGCTCGATAAATTAGTGATGAATTAGTTATTTTTTAACATCATTTTTACTGACTTTTGACTCATTCAATTTAAAAATGTGTTTTCAATAGCTTACAGCAAAGAGTTCTACAACAGGATTATTGGTTCGGATTCGTGTGCAGTCCTTGAGCCCATTGCTCCCAAAAACAACAGTTTCACATGTGCTGAGAAAAATGTATTAAGCTGGAGGCAGCATTATAAAAGTAAAATACAAGAACCGGCGACTGGATGCATGGTGCAAAAATCCAATGTCTGAATGAATTATTAAATGTATTGCACACCTATGGGAGATGTTGGACCGACATGTTAGACAGAGCTCTCCTCCAGCATCATCAAACCACCAAGTGAGGCTATATCTTTTGGACGAATAGAGTTGCATCCATCCAGTAGAGTTCCAGAGATTCATAGAATCTAAGCCACGGCACATTAAAGCCGTTCTGGAGGCACTAGGCGGCCCCACACTTTACTTAGTATCTTTATGTAGGTTTTTCCTTTAATCGTTCACCTGTCTCTGTATACCTACAGTACCTGCTGATAACCATTGCATCAGTAAAGCAAAGTAGTTCCCAGTCTAATCATGCTGCAGTTACAATTAGGCTAATCTGAGTTGTATCAAATCTATATTGTTTAATGCACTCTTTGTTTAAATCAATCCTGATCACATATGAAGGCAAAAAACCCCAATGCTAAACGAGATGTGAACAACACGCTATTCAGAATTGTTTTTCTCATTTCGTGATAGGAGGTCCTGTGTACTCTGGGTGTTATTGACTCAAGTAAACTAAATAAGTCAAAATATTTCTTCTTCTAGTAGCCTATGGTGATCCAGCTGTTTTAGCTGCTGCTTTGGGTAAAGAAAATACACCACTGTACAATGAGTTTGATTGCTGCTCAAAGGTATTTCATCACATTTTCTCCTCTGAGATATTCTCTTCACTATCAGTACAAGCATAAAACGCCTGAAGGTATATATATTTATAAATATATTTCATTTTTTCATTGACATTAAATCAACCTTGACTGTAAGACTGCATTCTCAGTGCCCATCTCTCAATCCTGAATTGTGGTTTGTGTGTTTGTGAGTGGCTAAAAACCTACCGTGTCGTTACCATTACACAGACTTTTCCATATAGACGCCCATGACACTTCTGGTAAGCCCGGAGTATGGAGAATGCCCCTCTTTCAGTCTGAGGATAACGTTGCTCTACATTGGTGAGAGCTCAGCTGCGTAGCCAACCATCTCTTAAATTTTGGCTCCAGATAGCCCGCTGGCCAAATGAAGAGGCATCCACAATCACGTGTCTCTGCATCTTGATTGAAACAGGTCATGTTGTGTGAATTGGCAATTAGGTTTTTCAGCTCAGTGAATGCTGAGTCTTGTTAATGTCTCCACGTTCATTTGCATTATGTTCTTGTGAGTCTTCTCTACAGTTCAGATGTGGTTGCCAGATGCCTTTTAAATCAGCACCCGAGTAAAAAAAAGTTTCACTCCTCATATTTAAGCTGAGCACTCCTCTTTTTATCTTTTCTTTCTGTTTTCCCAGCCCTGTGAAACACTCTTTGTATTCCTCCTACAGTGCCGCTTTGCATATCTTTGTGTCATCAGCTTGAACTGAGTTTACTCGTGCCTTTGGCCCTACAGTGTATGTGCAAAATGTCAAGTGCAACTGCTGATTTCCCAGTACAGCTGTCTGTGCATCTTTCATAACTAGCATGTCTGCAGTGACTGAACTACCAACTGCTTTAATCTGTCATTCAACAGTATTGGAGCAGCATTTTCAAATGACAGTAAAATCCACCAAACAAAATTTGCCTTGCAGTGGGTGGGACTGTTTTGGAGGTAGCAAATGACGTGTTATGACTTCAAGGCCTGGACATCACTAACGGAGACCAAATGGCTAGCAGTTTCCTTGTTCCTGACGCTTTCTGAGCTGACTGACACTGGTCGCAGCCACTGCAGATGTTAGCAAGAAATATGGTGGCTATTTTGTTAACATCTGCCTTTTCATGAACTTTCAACAGCATGTTAGTTTCGAATGGTCATCAGTCTTGCATGGCCACAGCTTTTTGTTTTTGCCGCTTGCTTGCTTTCAGCTGTCTGTAAAAATACTAGGCTATGTGACCATGCAAGACCGACAGTGTTGAATTAGAAATTTGAAACATAAAACATGTTTGCAATGGTATGTAAGAGTTGTACATTTGATTTGGAAATGTATTTTGTATTGTCATTTTTCAGGCTTACTGGCTTACTACATCCACTGAAAAGAATCAAATGCTTTTTTACTTTGCCATTTATTTAGTTAGATCTATTAGATCTATTTTATCAAATGTGCTTAGCCTAAATGGAGTGGATATAGTCACTGTCTCTTCACGAGCTGTCACATAATTAGTGTCCATGACTGTTGCTGTTATGTAAGAATAGGTGTAGCATACCTTGGTCGGTGTGCCTTGTGGGTGTTGGAGTTGTCACATTATGCTGAGCTGGTAGGACAGTATTGTCTTGCTGCCCAGAGTAGGCTATGCAAGAAAACTTAAACGGTCTGTACCCCCACTCATCACTCACTGAGCACTCCTGTTAAATTCCCTGCTCGGCTTACAGTATTTCCATGCTCGTTCCATATTTGCTCTATACATTAAAATAATAAACATAATATAACAAACACCACATCTACTTCAATAATTATTTAGGCTACCATTTGCTTTTGAAGTAAGATTTTGAAGTTGGCAATCTGAGAAGAAGCGCTCAACATTTCAACAGCAAGTCGTAGGCTATGCCGGTGATTAGGCAAGCTGTTTAAACTGCTCTGTGCTCTAATCACATTACGCGCACTCCACTCCAGCTCCACTACTCTCCTACTCTGGCTTTTTGATTAATTTAGGATGACATCAAAAAGCATTCATTCTCTTTCATTAGAGTTAGAAATTTTGTTGTCGGACAACTAAAATAAGTCAGTGATTCTGTGATATTTTTCTTGATTATTCATTTGATTGCAATGTTTTAGAGCCCACAAACTCAACTCTGGATCTCAAAGCCAGTTCAACTCCATTCTTTCTTGGTAACACTTCATTTTGAGATTCCCAAAAGTGCTTCTGTTGATGCTCTACAGATTATCTACTAACTATCAGTAACATTTTAACTATCTATCAACCAAAACTCTAACCCTAACCTTTATTCTAACCTTAAACCTTACCCTAAACCAGGGCTATTCAATTCCTGTCCTCGAGGGCCGAAACATTTCTTGTTTTATCCTCTACTAATAATATGGGCCTGACTCAGACCTGAGATGCCAGGTGAAGGCAATCAACTAGCAGGTGGAACCAAAAACCAGAAGTGATTCGGCCCTCCAGGACCGGATTTGAATAGCCCTGCCCTAAACCTTATTCTAAACGTAATCCTAATCTTAGCAAGCAGTTGATTATTAAAATACAGACTTTAGACTCAGATCTTTAGAACAGATGGAAATTGGGACTCTCAAAATAAAGATTAACCCAACCCTCTAATAAGGACTTATATAGACCAACAGTGGGACACCAGGTAGGTCCAATTAATGATGAGGTGGAAGAGAAAACCAGCAGGCTCTGAACGTCATAGAGTAAACTGAAAACCTCTCTTTTAGAGGATATTTTGCCGTACAGAAGGCAGAAGGGCCATAGCCACAATTTGCTACTAAATTTGATTGGCAATCCCTTTGTGGCGTATGAAATATTTTTTTTTGTTCTCTATAATTACACATTGCACCCAACTGTCTTTGTAAACACAAAAATCTGTGCACTCATTCCTCTTGCGCTCATTGAGCATGTCTAAGTGAAAACTGTATGCAATCACAATCTTATTTAGTCCTTGTACTCCTGTGTCATCTAATGTGATGAAAATATCATTCACATCCAAACCTCAGAAGTACAGTAAAATAAATAGTTTCTCCATCTTTGACTACTGAAGCAGTAATGAACAGTTTGACACAATGAAAAAGTGGAGATAATCACGTTTACCACATTCTGTTATCAACAGCTGTGTGGGTTTGTGGTAGACTTCTTTTTTTACTGGGTCTGTTTTCCTCATTAATCTACACACATTACATAATGACATTACAAATTTATTAAAAAGCAGAAAAATAGTGTAATATTCTAACCTTTTGCTTTGACATTCGAAATTGAGCTCAGTGCATCCTGTTTCCATTGATCATCTTTAAGATGTTTTTACAACTTTATTGGAGTCCACCTGTGGTAAATTCAATTGATTGGACATGATTTGGTCCCACAGTTGACAGTGAGTGTCAGAGCAAAAACCAAGTCATGAGGTTGAAAGAATATACCATCGAGCTGTGAAAGAGTATTGTGTCGATGCACAGATCTGGGGAAAGGTGCCAAAAAATGTCTGCAACATATTAGGTCCCCAAGAAAATAGTGGCCTGCATCATTCTTAAATTGAAGAATTTTGGAACCACCATGACTCCTACAGTTGGCCGCCCAACCAAATTCAGCAATCGGGGAGAAGGGCCTAGGTAGGGAGGTGACCAAGAACCTGAAGGCCACTCTAGGAGTTTGCCAAAAGGCACATAAAGCACTCTCAGACCTTGAAAAACAAGATTCTCTCATCTGATGAAACTGAACTCTTTGTCCTGAATGCCAGGCTTCACATCTGGAGCAAACCAGGCAACGCTCAGCAGCTGGCCAATACCATCCCTACAGTGAAGCATGGTGGTGGCAGCATAATGCTGTGGAGAAGTTTTCCAGCAACAGGGACTGGGAGACTGGTCAGGATCGAGGGAAAGACAGAGTACAGACATATCCTTGAGGACAACCTGCTCCATAGCGCTTAGGATTCAGACTGGGTGGAATGTTCACCTTCCTGCAGGACAATAACCCTCGACATAGCCGAGACAACGCAGGAGTGTCTTAAGGACAAGTCTATGAATGTCTTTGAGTGGCTCAGCCAGATCCCAGACTTGAATTAGGGGTGTTGCGATATACCGGTATTCACGATAACCATGATATTAAAAACATGAAATACTGATATCATGTTAATAATACACATGATAATATCGTATTCACTAGGCGAAAATGACTTCGTATTTCTCCAAAAACCTTCTAGTTTTTTCGCTAGCTTTTTCATTTCACCTATAGACAACCGGTGTATGTGCTTAAACTACGAGTCTGGACCTAAACACAGGCATTAACTAAATTAACCCATTTACCCCATCAGAACCCCTGGGAGAGATCCGCAAAGACTCACCATCTTTGTAGCCTATTCACTAAGCAAAAATGCCATTATATTTGTCTGAAAACCCCTCTCGGTGCTAGGCCTTGTGGATCTTTTGTTCAAAATTTCATCTGGTTGCCTTTTCACTATCCATTAAGTGTAACTGTTGTTTTTGTACACTTTCAATTTGTACAGTTATGGTTACATACTCTCCACCTCCCTACACTCGTACACTGAACAAAATTATAAACGCAACACTTTTGTTTTTGCCCCCATTTAGCATGAGCTGAACTCAAAGATCTAAGACTTTCTCTATGTACACAAAAGGCCTATTTCTCTCAAATATTGCTCACAAATCTGTCTAAATCTGTGTTAGTGAGCACTTCTCCTTTGCCGAGATAATCCATCCACCTCACAGATGTGGCACCTCAAGATGCTGATCAGACAGCATGAGTATTGCACAGGTGTGCCTTAGGCTGGCCACAATAAAAGGTCACTCGAAAATGTGCAGTTCCATCACACAGCACAATGCCACAGATGTTGCAAGTTTTGAGGGAGCGTGCAATTGGCATGCTGACTGCAGGAATGTCCACCAGAGCTGTTGCCCGTGAATTGAATGTTAATTTCTCTACCATAAGCCGTCTCCAAAGGCGTTTCAGAAAATTTGGCAGTACATCCAACCGACCTCACAACCGCAGACCACGTGTAACCACACCAGCTCAGGACCTCCACATCCAGCATCTTCACCTCCAAGATCGTCTGAGACCAGCCACCCGGACAGCTGTACAAACAATCGGTTTGCATAACCAAAGAATTTCTGCACAAACTGTCAGGAACCGTCTCAGGGAACCTCATCTGCATGCTCGTCGTCCCCATCGGGGTCTCGACCTGACTGCAGTTCGTCTTTGTAACCGACTTGAGTGGGCAAATGCTCACATTCGATGGCGTCTGGCATTTTGGAAAGGAGTTCTCTTCACGGAAAAATCCTGGTTTTCACTGTACAGGGCAGATGGCAGACAGCGTGTATGGCGTCGTGTGGGTGAGCGGTTTGCTGATGTCAACGTTGTGGATCGAGTGGCCCATGGTGGGTGTGGGGTTATGGTATGGGCAGGCGTGTGTTATGGACAACGAACACAGGTGCATTTTATTGATGGCATTTTGAATGCACAGAGATACCGTGACGAGATCCTGAGGCCCATTGATGTGCCATTCATCCACGACCATCACCTCATGTTGCAGCATGATAATGCACGGCCCCATGTTGCAAGGATCTGTAA
>JACXGI010001514.1:13873-47467 GCA_016801175.1 Esox masquinongy
ATGTTTGGGATGCTCTGGATCGGCGTATACGACAGCGTGTTCCAGGTCCTGCCAATATCCAGCAACTTCGCACAGCCATTGAAGAGGAGTGGACCAACATTCCACAGGCCACAATCAACAACCTGATCAACTCTATGCGAAGGAGATGTGTTGCACTGCGTGAGGCAAATGGTGGTCACACCAGATACTGACTGGTTTTTGGACACGCCCGGACCCCCCCAATACAGTGAAACTGCACATTTTAGAGTGGCCTTTTATTGTGGCCAGCCTAAGGCACACCTGTGCAATACACATGCTGTCTGATCAGCATCTTGATATGCCACATCTGTGAGGTGGATGGATTATCTCGGCAAAGGAGAAGTGCTCACTAACACAGATTTAGACAGATTTGTGAGCAATATTTGAGAGAAATAGGCCTTTTGTGTACATAGAGAAAGTCTTAGATCTTTGAGTTCAGCTCATGTTAAATGGGGGCAAAAACAAAAGTGTTGCATTTATAATTTTGTTCAGTGTATTTTGAGTGTAATTAATTTGCCAAAAAAGAGACAAAATACACAGTAAACAAAGTTAAAGATTAATTTGACGAATACGATTATTATTTTTTCCCCACATTTTCTATAGATACCTCAATAATATAATTATCGTAAATTATTTTCTCCACAGAAATTATGTAGTGAAACTCTGTTACCGTGACAGCCCTAACTTGAACCAGATCAAAACTCTCTGTAGAGACCTGAAAATGGCTGTGCAGCAACATTCTCCATCAAACCTGACAGCTCGAGAGCATCTGCAGGGAAGAATGGAGAAGCTCCCCAAATACAGTGCCAAGTATGCAGCATTATACCCTGGAAGAATTGTGTCTGTAATTGCTGCCAAAGGTGCTTCAACAAAGTACTGAGCGAAAGAGTCGGAATATTTATTTAAATTTATGTTATATATATATATATATATATGCAAAACAAATCTAAACACCTATTTTGAGTGCAGATTTATCAGATAAAAATTTCACTGTAATTTCCAATTAGTTTCAAATATTTTTTTGTGTGCAAGATAAATAACATCTGTGCATCACTTGTACACATAATAGGTCCGGTTCATATTTTGTCCAGGACCAGGTTTAATCTTGGTCCAACATACCGGCCAATAGGGCTCAGCTGGTACTGCACCACTAGGTGTCACTAATACACCTGGCTACACAAGCGAATGCTTGTCCTCTTCAAACATTGGTGACACAATGAGGGTGTGTTAGGCTAAACAGCTTGAGAGCTCTGGAATGAAATAAAAGTAGGGTTGAAGTGAACATGTGATTTGTTTTGGCCTAATGTAACTTTTAATACATTTTGATAGCTCTGACGTAATCTAATGCTAAATTATGATATTTCAATTCTGGATGCAAGGTGGATGGATTTAGAGTAAAATAGCCCTTTAAAATCATCCATGTTATTGGGTTATTGTTATAGTGACACTACCCAGTAAACCTATTGGGACTGTGGCTCATCTGTGCTCGCGTAAAACGATTGCTCTCCAGTCCCCTTATAGGTCCATCACATTGAATTTCAAACAGATATCGCACTGTTTATGGGCCCAAAATAGCCACCCTCCCCCAGGGAACCACTTCGGGATAGGAGAGATGGGCGAGAGGAGAGAGAAAAGAGAATGGGCTTCCTCCACCTCCCATCAATTGTTCGGGTGGTTCAGTCCCACTGATGGCGCTAGCTGCCAATGACTGGGCATCTATATCAGCCGGCAGCTGGGAGCAGCCCTTGTTGGGATTCAATCGAGATCCTGTTATTAACCACCTGAGGTTAACAGTCCTGTTCCTCTACAGCCAAGGTATGATTATGCAGCCTTCCCTCCCTTTCTTTCATCCCCAGCCCGCAGTGGATCCCATTCCCCAGAGCAGGCTGCGCTGTCTGCTCTCTGACAGGGACGGAGGAGGCAGGCAAGTCAGCCACAGAGTGGAGAGAGGATCAGAAGTGGGGAAAAAAGGGTTGCATAGATGTAGGTGGCTTAGCACAGAACTGACAGGTTTATTCATGAACACGGAGGGTCTGAGATGGAGGGTAGACAGTCTGCCCTTGGAGAGGTTTGAGAGTCTAGAAATGTGTTCTAGCTTCTTTGCTGTGCAGGGTAAAAAAGGAGGGCTGCACTGATTGAACAAATTCATCTTCAAGGATTATACTGCATAGGGAAACCAAGTCTGGTAGATACATATGGTATCTAAACACTGAATTCATATAAAGTAAATCCCAGACTATTTCTTATAATAATGGTGTCACAGAGGGTATCACTGACAGATATACTGCATGTTTTTGAAGATATGTTACAGCTATTATATTCTATGATGAAACACAATGCATTATTAAGCAGAATGGGCCTTTCCTACTCAGTGATGTATGGTTTTGTTCATACCCGCAGAACAGAGAACAGTGCCCTCTCTCTCTCATTCGCTCTCTCACCCACACATCCACGCGTACGCATATCCACACAAACCCACGTCTACAAGTTTACACTCACATTCCTTCTAATAGACAATCTGGGTCCAGTAATATCCATTAAAATCGTCAAGACCGCCAGGTGAAGTTATTTCTGACATTGATTATGTACTTGGAATGGGGAGGAATATTCACCAAACACATACTGTATAACCAAAGCTGATGGTTTGCCAACGAAGTTTAGTTCTCCAGTATAGACCTAACAAGCCCAGAGCTTGCTTAAGCATATAACTTTTCTGTACATCTTATCTAATTCTGAAGTAAAGTTTAATCTAAGCACCCACAAAAATAAAGTAAAGATATAAAAAGTCAACACTAGCTCTACCTCTACAAAAGACTCAATTGAATACATTTACATTTTATGTAATTTAGCAGACACTTTTATCAAGAGCAACTTACAGTTAATGCATACATACCCACTAAAACAAGATTTGCTGGTGCAATGTTTTCAAGGCAGAGATGGTTGCTTGGTTTGCACCCGTGGTTCTTACATAAAGAGACAGATGGGAAATTGGTGACCTCATCACCTGAACATATGCCCCTTTAGCAGGTGAGCAAAGTGACAGGGTTTAGAAACGCTGTGTCGGAAGATGGCTGACTGACTATTGAGCTTTGGTAGTCATCCATTATGTAAAAATGGAAAGCTTAATTCTCACTTACAGGCCATTATACAAGATCAGGTGCACCAATTACATTGAATTTCATTTCAGCGGAAGACCAAATGATTTCATTGAGATGTAACAATGCCAATCCAAATACCAGTAGATTTAGATTTTTAAGATATTCCAAGATGTTATGAAAATGTTAACCTGAAGAACTTACGAAGAAATGAACCTGAAGAACTCACCAAGAAATGAACCTGAAGAACTTACAAAGAAATTAACCTGAAGAACTTACAAAGAAATTAACCTGAAGAACTTATAAAGGACATAACAGCTACCCCGCGGTTGGAACAAAGGCGTGGGGAGTTTCATCTTTTCTCTTTCTGAGTGGTTGCAGATCTGTTTTTTCTCATATATTCCATTCTCTAAAGCAGTGGTATTCAAATCTGGACCTCCAAATAGATTCCACTCCATTTATTTCATTGCAACCCCCAAATCAGGGATTCTTTTAGAATCTGTTTTGCAATAATCTTTCGTTATTGCAATTGTACACCTGTTTGACTTTGCTTCAAAACAAATACAAAATAAAATAAGAAGAAACAATTGGGTATAAATAAAAGGAAAACAGAACTCTTCCATAGATGAAAACATTGAAAAAAAGTTTTATCAATACAACTAAAAAGAAATATTTTACCTACAGGGATCCAAAATCATATGAAAGCATTGCTTTCTAGGATTATGGATTGAAGGCCATACTGTTCACCATTAAATTAAGAAAATGCTCTTGAAAAATAAATCAGTTAAACTCACAAAGACAGTTTCACAAACATAGTTTTTCTATCCTTGTGGGGACCTATCCCTGTGTTTGCGAGAACTTTGGGTCCCCAAATGTACACAGACCTGGATCAAACACTCTCTCTCCCAGCAGCTACAGTATTTCCTTATTCGGCCAGCCTGTAGTGAAGTAAACAACTGATGTCCTGAGAATTTACACTGGTAGGTCTGGTAAGTGAATGTAGTGATGGTAATCCACCATTACTTACACTGGCAGCCGCTTCATACTGTTCTTCACACCCACTAGACTTTTGAAGTGAGAAAGCTGTCTTCAAGTATGTTTCTACCGCAAATATAGCAGTGTTGTTGGCATTTATCCATATTCTATTTTCCCTCAGCAGAAAACATCCAGAACACCCATTAAAAAAGTTATCTCGCAAACAATAGCCTGAGGGATTACATTTGCAGTAAAAACAAATGTGGTAATCAACCATTCAAGGTTTATCCATTATGTACATTTGAGTTTTATAACTAATTAAAGCATTTTCAGAAAACAGTTGTAGTTTTCACTTTCTCGAATGAAGAGAGCTCCTGATTTGAAGGCATTGCTGTATTTGGTCACCTTCTTAAATTCCTTTGGGGACAACATCTTTTTGCGATGGAGAACAAACTCATTTTATAAACCACATGGACAGATAGAGCACTGAAACTGTAGAGGAAAAAAACAGAGACATACTTGTGAAATTATATAAAAAAGAAAGATAGAAGAGGGAGGACTTACCCCAAGGTGGTCATTGTGACTATGGTGTACCAGAAGGAGGCTGGAATGCTGGTGAACTTGGTCGATGACGATCCCTTCTCTGCATAAAACATGACGGTGGCGAAGATGATGATGGCCATGGTGAGGGAGAAGAGGAGAAAGCCCAGCTCCGAGGCGCAGCTCTTCAGCGTGTAGCCCAGGATCCTGAGGCCTTGGGAGTGGCGGGAGAACTTGAAAATGCGGAAAACGCGGAACACCCGGAGCGTAACGAAGGCCCCGCTGACGTCCTCGTTGTCCGTCATCACCAGGCCGATGTAGTAGGGAAAGATGGCCACCACGTCGATGATGCTCATCACGCTGCGCATGAACTGGTAGCGGCTTGGCGCAGCAAACAACCTCATGAGGTACTCCACGGTGAAGATGAGGACGCAGGCCGTGTCCATGCAGAAGAAAGCGATGGTGTAGCGCTCGCCGCACGGCACGTCCTTCTGGGAAGGCGTGGCGCCGCACGGCACCGTCTCGATCACATTAGTGAGGACAGAGATGGCGATGAAGAAGCCGGTGACGTAGTAGAAGACCAGGGCCATGGTGGACGTGTGAGGGTTCTCGAAGGCCCGCCACATGATTTCTCTGTAGGTCATGTTGGGCAGTTTGCAGTCCTTGTTGTCGTCCTGGTCATCCTGGAGACGCTCTGCATTCTCTCGCTTCCGGTCCTTGTACTCTTCATAACAGCAGTCGCCGATGATCTCCGGGATGATGCCGAAAAAGGTAAGCTCCTCGTCGTAGGCCGAGATGCACTCATAACGTGGATAGTGCAACTTGCCGGTCCGGTAGAAGTTGAGAATGCTACGGAAGGAGTCCGGGTCCCGGTCGAAGAAATACTCCTTGGTCTCCTCGTCGTAAAAAAACTGTTTCTCCGAGCTTCCCAACAGGGTGTCTGGGTAGCGGTCCAGTGTGGTCCTCCAGGTCTGGAAGCGTCGTCCACTCACGTTCAGGATGATCAGCTCGTCATGTCTCTTTCTGTGGTCTCTAGGAGCGATGGGCATGGGGCAGTTGGCCACGGGCATCCAGCCAATAGCTGCTGCCCGGGCGAAAGGAAGCCATGCAGCCACTCCTGCCGCCATGGCGACTCACTTTAGGTTCCGGTTTGCCCTAAAATAACCTGTCATCTTGAGCAGAAAAACAGACAAAACACACATTCATTAACAGCTCCTGATTAAAGAATTTAAAAGGTTGGATATTGCATTATAGGTACTTTGAATTATAAACTAATTATAAACTAGCACATTACAGTATCAAAGTCCTTCCATTATAGCCAAAGAGCCTAATGCAATCTAATGATGTAAACCAAATAAATGTGTGGAATACTGGTGATATCGTTGATGTTACTGTATTGTGTTCTCATGGAACAACAATGCTGAATCAAATTCATTAGAAATGCATTGATGGAGCTATGGATTCAAGGACTATAACAATAAATATTCTGCCAGCCCCGAGCACCACTATCACAAGACCTCTTAACAGGCTGTCAGGAGCTCTCTGAACCAGGTTTGAAACAGGGAACATAATGTAAAGTCTTTTTAAGAAACTGTTAAACATCAATGACAAATAGAAGAGGTCTACCCAGTAAAGACACCTGTTGAGTCAGAGGTGCATATATGCCTTATTTTTAAGTCTGTATGAGATGTTTATCCACATTATGAAGTAAGATCATGTTACATGAAATAGCCGATAGAAAATCATTGTTTTTAATGCGTTTTTATAGCTCATTTTGATGGGATATTTTCGCAGAATCTACATTTGAGTGTACTCTATGCTCTAGACCTCAATAAAATCGTAAAACAGCATTTCGATGCCCAAGTAAAACCGTATTGCATGTGCAATTTAAACATTCCTACAACGTTTATCAACTCTACGTCAGACTACTATAAAAACAAATACAAACCAGTATTAAAGACAAAATACAGACAACTCAGTTGCGTACCGAAAATTCTTCATGACTTACCTCTAAACAATAAAAGATTCCCTTAAAGAATGTCAATGTGTGATCCTCGAAAATATATTCTCGCCGTATAAGGATACAGAAATTGACCGACGCATTGACAAAGGTCCTCTGTGCGAATACGCGAAACAGGAATAGAGCAAGACGAGATTGGGATATTGATGAGTTGATCGACCAAAATGTGTTGATAATTTTAAATAGTCTCGAAGTCTTTCCCAAAAAACACACTTGCATCTTGTGGAAACTGCTGTTTGGACATGCAGCTCAGATTCATTACGCCGCTTTCATCGGGATTCCTACCTCTCGGCCGTGATGACAAAAAAGTGAATGATGGACAGGAGTCAGGCTCCGCTATCTCTCTGTCTCACACACACACATATATACACACACACACTCAATCCGCACACCTAGAGAAGTAGATCCTGTAACATTTCCTCTTGTAATTGAGCGCAATGAGTGCAGTCGTCTACGGAAAAGTTGCCTTTAAGGTTATTCGAGAAATCCTCTTACACGACAGGATGCTCTAACTAGAACCCTTTTGGTAGCCTATTATCGATCGAAAACGGTTTGCCGCGTCTGTGCTTTAAAATATTTATTTATTACAATGAGAGATATTTCGCGATTAATTAACTCTCAACTCACGCGTCATTTAGAAACACACTCATCAAATCCTGCGTCCATTACATAGCCTAATGAAGAGTGGAATGGTTTTGCATTTAATAGCCGCTACAATTTACTGTTATTACCATGTAATATCTTAGTAAAAATATGATTTAACAATATTTTAATGCAAATAATGGATGCTACATATCACAATGTCTTTTTGTAATAATTGTCTTTTTTAATCATAGTGGAAGCGGGGTAAATTTGGATTTTAGCTAATTAAAAATGTACACCTCAACTTGAGGATAGTTTTCATTATTACTAGTAGATCCAGCATTATACCCTTGAGAGGCAGCATACATTCGCCTGGGGAAAGTATGTTTATATCACTGAGCCAACAGTCATCCAATTCTCTGCTTGCATTGTTCAGACGAATTTATGTTTGCCTCAAGTTATTGTTGCCTAATAGCGTTAAAAAACAAAGCCACCCCTATGCATCTATATTTTCTTTCCCATAGTCAGTATATATAAGCTACCCAGGTTTAGCTTAGAAATGGCCACCCGACGACATTCTTTCACAACTGTCCATTATAAAAGTGATTCATAAAAAAGGAACATAGCCTCTTGCTCAGTATGTAATCACTGCCGTTGTAAATGATAACACAAGGCTTTTAATTTTGAATATTTTTTTTACGCTTTTCTACCCATTTGTCGTCGTCGTCGTCGTCCCCCCCTCATAATTTTGTGATGTAAATTCGCTACTATCGACTTGCCCCACCGTAACTCCACAGGAGGTGCAGGATAGTCGAAGATGGAAACAGGTTTCCTCTGAGCGAGTAAAAGTCGTTCTGATTCTTATCACATTGCTCGTTCATCCACTATTGATCTCGCATGCACCCGACCTGCGACAAGGAGTCGCTAGAACACGACTTGATAATGCAACTCTTTCCAACACTCATCAGTCCACCCCCAGCAGCGTTGAGCTAAATTACACCAGCCCATGCTGGATCCCGGGGACACCCTTCCGCGACCAGGATTCGAACACCTGACAGCCGTGAGGCAAAAGTCAGGAGTTCACATATAGACCTAAATATGAAAATGTTCGAATCCTCGATTCGACCAGGTGTTGGAATCCTGGTCGCGGCATGGTATGTAGATATATATATATCTGGGCACATCATTTTGGGGTAGGCCCTATAGACATTATTTTTTGGAATCAATACAGTTTTTAGAGATAATGATTTTTTTAGAGGAAGTCTTTCCCGGCTAAAATCAAAGTGAGCGGGGCAACGGATATAGCGATCGAAATTGTATGATATATTCGGTTTTCCAAAACGGGAAGGCCAGGGTATATTGATATAGGTCTCCGTATGTTCTCCGAAAACTATTTGCGTCAAAACGAGCATTGTGTCAATGGGTTTGTTTACTAAACTGTAGCTCGCGTTTGGAGTGGGATTTATTGCTTCCTATGCCATTGAGAACCTTGATGTGTCCATGGATGAGGCTGAATCGGCTCCAGGGTGTGCAACAGATGGCATTGACCTTCAAGCTCTTATCAATCCTGCAGTTTTGGAATCCTTCCACGTCCCCAAAGAAACTGGAAGACAGAGACTGGAGACCAAACGGACAACTCTCAATGCTGTAAGTAGGCGTGTAATAGCAGTTTGGATAATTCTGTCTTAAGTCCCGTTCTGCATGAATAGTGTGGGGAGGTACTGAAATTATTACTACAACCGAGCATTGGCACGATTTTGATACTGTTGGGGACGGCCATGTCAGTAATTTTCCCTAACTGATAACATTCCGGAATGACGGCCTGTCTTTTGACAATTAGCTAGATTTCATTTTATTAACGCAACAGGGGACTGCACATTCTCTAAACATTATGATAAATGTCCGTAAATTGTGCTCGTTGCTAGCTAGTAAACTCCAATGAGGTCAGTAACGTAATCCAGCTGTTTTGAAACAGCACGGCGCTGTTAGCTCGAGTGCGGAAGTTTACAGATGTTGTGAGGTAGTGCATTGTTTATGAAAAAAATAGTTTGGTTTCACGTAGAACATAACCATTGATACAAAGCTAATTTTGGCACAATTTTTTTCAGGAGAACATACGGAGACCTATATCAATACACCGTGGCCTTTCCATTTTGGAAAACCGAATGTATCATATAAATTCGAACGCTATATGCGTTGCCCCGTTCACTTTCATTTAGCCGAGAGAGGCTTTTAAAAAATCGTAAACTCTCAAAACTGTATTAATTCCAAAAAATAATGTCTTCACAGTCCAGGATTAGGCTAGATAATCCGAAAAAAGGCCCCAGGATGAAAAATAGCGACCCTTTAACTCCATTTTTGGAAGGACTCGGTCCAGCATAACAATGAACAGCCAATCCATTTCATTGTGTTATATATATATATATATATATATAAGTGTGTGTATATATATGTGTGTATATATATATATATATATATATACATATATACATATATACATATATACATACACAATACTGCATGACTGAGCAGCCAACAACCCATGTTAATGCATTTGAATACATACTGTATACTTGCTAGTGCCCTCTGAACTCTGTTCATGTGACATGATGGTGGTGATGTCACGCGTCGTCATTGTAATCTATGTTAAGCAGTGAATTTACCAATAGGCTCAACTCCTCATAGAAATGTAGTGAGAACACCAGTCTTCTACCTCTTCAGTTCCATGCAAAACCTAAGGGACTGTGTCATGGAGGTCTTTGTTTGAAAGTACCTTCTGATGGCTCTGAGGAACAAATAGAGGTGACAAATAGGTTACTGTCAATGATGAAACATGCTTTTGATAAACACTTGTTTGTTCTTCAGATTAAGGTGTTTGAATGCATTGTGTCATTGAACAAGCACAGAAATGCTACGCAATGTGTTGAGTTCATCTGATGTGAAATGTACTGTATGTTAAAAAACTACAGCATGGAAGGTATTTTTAATAACATGCATGCTTAAAGTAGCTTGAGGGATATTTATGTGCTACAATTTTTCTATTCCCTTTCTCCTTTCATGTTCCTCCTAAAATGATTTTGAAAATGAGAAAAAAGACCAAAAATGTGCCTTTCTACAAAAGTGAGAGAAGACTTTCTTGTGTGGGTATTTCTTTTAATTTAATTGGTGTAACTGAAATTTACTGTCATTGTTTCACACCAATTCTTCCCTTTTATTGGAATTAGATGCTTTGTACTGTAGCCCTCTCCATCTCAAATAATCATGAATTATTCACTTTTATAATATGGCAATATATTGACTGTACATGTGTTATACATAGGTGCAATTATTCATTATGACCATAAAGTAATTACAAGTAACAATTCTAAAAGATAGACAAATTATTTTATAAATTCACTTGAAACTAAATTTAAAACAATTCTTACAGACTGTGAGGGGTGTGTAACTATGGCAACCACCATTCAAATACAGTACCTCTCAAAGTAACATGATTATCTGTGTTTATGGCAAATAGTGTAATTCTTTACAAAGAAATTAATCAGGCATATTCGGTGTCTTCTTTTCATTATTTCGGAACTATCTCTTTAAAAAACATGACATTTGTTTTTTAATTAAACTCTGCCATACTTTACATATATTTGAATGTTAACATGCTCTACTCCTCCCATGCCTTTATTTAAACTAAGTCTGTCTCAAAGCACTGCCCCCTCATCTCCTCAATAATTCAAAAAAAGAGAATGGCCATGCTAATTGTATACCCATATATTTTCTACACATTTTGTGGTTCTTCTTGGTTTCGCTGTTTGCCTTAAGATCAAATCATACTGCAAGTTTCAAAGAAAAAAATCAAAGAATGAACTTTGAAATTATTACATGTATTGTATCGATCAATCAACATAGTTACTTTATAACCGTATGTGCCATGTCAATATATTCCCTAATACCAACTTCGATGAGTGAAGGAATAGCAGGCAGTTTATAAATAGATTTGTATTCATGGCAGGTTTATCACCCTGCTCCAGTGCCAGGCGTGTTATTGACTAAATTGCCCCTGCTGTTTGTTAATGGATTGGAAATTCATGGAAACATGGACTTCTCACCCTTAGATTCCAAAAAATAAATCCAGTTATTTTCAGACAAACAGTCAGACACCATACAGCATTGTGACTGGGTTAACATACAATACCCAATAACACAATTGAAACAGCCAAAATGAGTATTAGCTTGACAATTTCGTTTTTCTTATTTTCTCCTAAACTTTCTTAATTTCTGCTCCTGGAACTCGTATCCCTCTTTTCCCATTTGAAGTCAATTGTAAGACCCTGTCAATTACAAGGCAATTGTAAACATACTCACCAAATCCTCATGTGATCATTAGCAATTATTATGTTGTTACCCAAGTCACTGAGAGGTGAATTAGCCCTGAAGGCTAATCACAGAGAAAAAAGGCACCTGCTAGCCTGCCCAAAGATCTGGTTGTGCTTTAGCCAGTTCAACTTTTTCTAAGATCTGGGAGCAGACTAACCCTTAAGCTTTTCTTGTGCTTTTCTGAAAGCAATCTTGACTTCCCAGAACAAACTCTGTATATGAAAAACTGAAAAATAGGGTTTCCAAGTAGCAATATTTTACTAAAGGTATTTCAATTGCATATTCGTTATATTATAAGATGAATTGAAAGATGGCCCGGGGCTATTAAATCTTCAATGATTTGAAAATACACACACGCCACAACACAGTTTTTAAGTATCAATGACTATATACAGGACACCAGTTCATTCCAGCTGAGATTTAATATGCATTCCTTGGGATAATAATGCACTATTTCATGTCTGAATAATTGCTTGGATGTCTCAAGTGGACTACTTGTCCACACGTGGTTTGTAATTAATACTCTTTGCAGTATCCATCAATATTGCCCAATATCAATTGTCTTTGAAAAAGAGATGCCACACTGGCAAAGAGAAATGTTGCTTTGTTTTAGTTTAATGTAACATGGTGACATCTATAAGAAGAAAAGCTCTTTTGTTAAATACTCTTAAATTGGTTTCCTCTCAGAGGATCAAATACTTACTGGAACAGAATGGCAAATATTGACACTTATTTCTGAGCCTTCTGTACATTGGTAAACAAAATAATTGAGGTCACATCATGCAGTTCATGGAGTGTTAGCATTCTTGGATTTTCACTGTGCAATGACAATTTATAACCCATAACATTTCAAAGCTAAGGACTGTTCTCTGGCATAGTATCACTGAGTGAACAGGAGCAAAACTGAGTGTCAATCAAGGAAAGAGAGTATGACTGGGACAGAAAAGAAGGGGCAACTATCTTTCTTTTCTGCATTAACATGTGGATCTTGCAAAGAAAATGTGCTGTTCAATTTTGTATCAGACACATCCAGTCATTTGGTTCAATACGGAGGCTTTGGATGAGAAGAATTGAATAACCTACTAGAGTGTGGAAGTCAGTCAACAATTTCCACAATCCTTAGAAATATCTATGACGTTGACCGATCCGCGGTAGATGAATATACTTTGTGTATCCTGATAAAGCCCAGGGATTGAAATCCAATAAGAAGAGGATTTGCAGAGGTTGGCACTTTTACTCTATGTATCAGATTTCTTATTAAGAAGTGCAGTATCTTTCTCTTCTCCCTCATAATACATTATGTATGGATACTAATATTCTAGGATAAGGACAGGCATGTAATTATTCGCTGTCAAATATATCCAATATCTAAGACCAATTTTCACAGTAATTGGAAATTGTCTAAATGTTTTCGATTTGAATAGTATATCAATGTTGAGAATGTGCTAACATAAAGCTAGTTTAATAATCAAAACCATGACTTACACAAGGTGCTTATATGTTCTCAATGTCATACTACTGTCCCATCTGTACATACGCTGGATGAGGCATTACATTCATTTGTGAAATCTAATTAGACTAGAGTCCAGATTAGCCCGGGCAAATAGATGAACGTTGTCTTGACTGGTTGCCAGATTCCATTTGTCTTGCTGCCATAGATGTAATCTGGAGGACTTTGCTGTGCAAATGAGTCTGGGGTCTGACGTCTGTGGCCATCTGGTATAAATGGCACTTAACATCCTTATTCTTCCTTGTCTGTTTCCTCACCTGTAGTTAAAACATGAGTACAACATTGAACGAAATCCATCATCACAGCCTTCATGAATCGGGAAGACCAAGACTTTTTATCTTGGTGGCTTAAAAGTTTTCATCATCACAATCAAATGATGATCCAAGATGAACCCAGCTAAATGTTGATCCAAGATCCAGACAGCAAAATGTTGATCCAAGATAGTGGATCCTAAATAGAGCCTAAATAGCTACTGGAAATTGTGTGCTATGTCAAGTATATGCCAATATAAGCCCCAGAATGCATCTTTCACAATGTGAAACCTTTCAGTGGTATAACTTAACTGCAGTGTTGTTGTAAATAACCAGTTATTGTGTTGATTTTACCAACACAATAACATTCCCATTAAAATCACACCCGTCATTTCAATAATTCCCAGCATGCTCTACTGCAGGTAGATTTTTGTTTTGTTTTTTTAAATTATTCTTCATATACCTGTGTTTACATGTATGTTGGTTAATTGGTTGATTTATTAACATCATACTATTCAAAAATAATGTTTTTTTGCACAGTATACTAAAATGGTTCTTACACTTTTAATTGTTTAGGTAGTTTCCTGACCCTGGCAGTTATACTGAATGTAGGTATTAAGTGAATGCATGTTCTAAACATTGGACTTACTTATTGCTTTGCAAGGCATCATTACAGTATGTGATTTACAGACAGGGTTGCACATATCTGGTAATATCCAGAATGCTTTAAGCAGGATCTTTTGGGGAAGTTACTAGAATGTTGAGATACTTATTAACATATCCAAACTAATGGTTTTACAGGCTATTTGTTGTCATTGGTCAATACTGAAAGTGTTAATTCCCTTACCCTGAGAAAGTATAAGAGTGTCAACACTGCTGTTTTTATGTGTTATTTTACCAACAAACAGTTTGAACTGATATACACATCAGACCAGAGTTAAATGTAACACTGTCAGTTTTATTCAATACTGGAGATTGAGCAGTGCATGATGTTCAAGGATCAATATCTACAGTAAATTACGTTTTTGGCCAGGATCAATAGTACTCCTTTCCCTAACTGAGGATGTGGATACCATCTTTAGAGGCTAATTTCCAACATTCCATTCAACGAATATTTAAATATATCATATTGAAACAAGCAAACATTTCCAAATTTCAGTGATGGATGTGTCTTCATTTATCTGCCTTATGCTTGCTAGACCAATGGTTGTTTATTTGCAGTGCTGACAAAAATGAGTTCAAATAATCTGCATAATCTATGCAAATCATTTTTAATAGCTTGCCAGATGTGACCCCAAATCATACCATCGTTCTCATGTTAGACTGACAGTTAATTCTAAACTGCTGTGTAATTTATGCTTGACAGCGGAAATGGTTTCAACTAATTAAATTCCACTAGAGAGATCTTTTCATGGGTTTTCATCTGTTTATTGGCAGGTTTGTTTTAATTAAGTAAGTGAAATACATAGATTATTGTTATGAAATCATTCAGAGTGATGCAGCATTTCAAGCACAAGCATCTATCTCTTCTACTTTCTCTCCCAGTATAACCACTTCAAAATGACTTATGCATGTACACTACCATTCAAAAGTTTGGGGTCACCTAGAAATGTCCTTGTTTTCCATGAAAACTAACATGACATTTGTTTGAATAGTAAATATAACAAAAATGAATAGGAAATATAGTCATTGACCATTATTGAAATAATAATTGTGCCTTTCAAACTTTGCTTTTGTCAAAGAATCCTCCATTTGCAGCAATTACAGCCTTGTAGACCTTTGGCATTCTATTTGTCAATTTGTTGAGGTAATCTGAAGAGATTTCAACCCATGCTTCCTGAAGCACTTCCCACAAGTTGGATTGGCTTGATGGGCACTTCTTACGTACCACACAGTCAAGCTGCTCCCACAACAGCTCATTAGTTTTGAGATCCAGGGACTGTGTTGGCCACTCCGTTATAGACAGAATACCAGCTGACTACTTCTTCCCTAAATAGTTCTTGCATAGTTTGGAGCTGTGCTTTGGGTCATTGTTCTATTGTAGGAGGACATTGTCTCCAATCAAGTGACGTCTACAGGGTATGGCATGGCGCTGCAAAATGGAGTGATCCTTCTTCAAGATCCCCTTTACCCTGTACAAATCACCCACTTCACCACCACCAAAGCACCCCCAGACCATCACATTGCCTCCACCGTGCTTGACAGATGGCATCAAGCACTCCTCCAGCGTCTTTTCATTTGGTCTGCGTCTCACAATGTTCTTCTTTGTGATCCGGACACCTCAAAATTAGATTTGTCTGTCCATGACACTTTTTTCCAATCTTCCTCTGTCCAGTGTCTGTGTTCTTTTGCCCATCTTAATCTTTTTTTATTGGCCAGTTTGAGATATGGCATTTTCTTTGCAACTCTGCCTAGAAGGCCAGCATCCCAGAGTTGCCTCGCTGTTGACATTGAGACAGTTACTTTTTCAGGTACTTTATTTTAATTTAATGAAGCTGCCACTTGAGGACCTGTTAGGCATCTGTTTCTCAAACTAGACACTCTAATGTATTTGTCCTCTTGCTCAGTTGTGTCAGAGTCAGTTTTGCGCTGTTCTGTGAAGGGAGTAGTATACAGCGTTGTATGTGATCTTCAGTTTCTTAGAAATTTCTCACGTAGAATACTTCATTTCTCAGAACAAAAATAGACTGCCAAGTTTCAGAAGAAAGTTATTTGTTTCTGGCCATTTTGAGCCTGGAATCAAACCCACAATAGCCGATGCTCCAGATACTGAACTAGTCTAAAGGAGTACAGTTTTATTGCTTCTTTAATCAGAACAACAGTTTTCAGCTGTGTTAACACAATTGGAAATGTGTTTTCTAAACTGGGATTGGCAAACACAACATGCCTTTGGAACACAGGACTGATGGTAGCTGATAATGGGCCTGTGTACACCTATGTAGGTAGCTATTCCATTAAAAATCAGCCGTTTCCAGCTACAATAGTCATTTAGAACATTGTGTCTACACTGTATTTCTCATCAATTTGATGCTATTTTAATGGACAAAAAATTTGCTTGTGACCCCAAACTTTTGAATGGTAGCATGCTCTTTCAGCAAGAGAAAGCTGAGGCAACTTAATATTCCTGGAGAGATGCAACTTGCATCAAAGAAGAGTGGCGGACAGCAAGATAAAGGGGGGTTATCGCATGGTGAGCAGAGTGCAGAAACTCAAAGAACAGGAGGCCCTTGAAGTATAGAAAATGGATGAGGAGGACAGGACAGAGTTCATCCACTCCTACAACAGAGTAAAAACAAGAGCAAGAGGAGGTGTGGGATGGATTGAGGTTGTCAGAGAACCATCTCTGAGAAAAAGAGAGCGCTTGAGATTTCTTGGGAAAAGAAACAACGGCAGGAAATCTCAGTGACGAAAAACAGCCATTGCACATAAGTACTGGCATATTCAAAAGCAGAGGGATGGTAATCGTGGTCAGTAAATATTTTAATTTCATAGACACAAAAGATGATGGACTTCGCAGTCTCACTGCATAATATTCATTCTCCAAAAATAGACTCCTAAGAGTGATTTACATGGCATAGCACAAACATGACTTGGTGGTGAAGACCATAATCTGACTGGTGGTGAATTTGATCACATCCTTTTCAAGATATTGGCCAATCCAGTCCTCACTTGTAACCAGTGAGCATCTCAATTCTAGCAATGGGCGAAATGTGCAAAGAAAATACAGAGCTTAATGTACCCTGATGCTAGGGACTCCACTATTTGGTCAGCCCATCATGGCATCTACAAGAGAATGGACTCTTTTATCTTCCAGTCCTTGGTAGACATGTAAATAGATCATTATCTGAATGACAACACTGTCATTTCTTTGTTCTGTTTCAACTAAAGAAATCTTATAGGGGATCTGGCGAGAAGCGTTGCCTCTTGACATATCCATTTTTACCACACAATTCAAGTAACTACATAGCCTCATTAAAGAGCAAGAGTAACTGAAATGAACACGGTACATCAATATTTCTAGGCAAACTTACTGTATATACTGTAATTGTCAGGTTGAGACCGTCAAGTAAATGCTAGAAAGCTTCTTCACAATTTTTAAGCTGCCTTAGTTATCAGAAAAGCACAATGCAATACATGATCAACCCATTAAGCTACATGACATTGAGCGTGTTTTTAAACCAATGCCTTCATAACAAATCCCCAGCTGTTGACAACATACCGGTTGAATTACATAAGCCACATGACTTTCATAAGACAAAATGTGTACAAAGACAGTCTTCCCTTCTTTCATGCGACCATTCATTCAACCCCGATTCCCAAAAAGTTGTGACGCTACGTAAAATGCAAGTAAAAAAAGAATGCAATAATGTGCAAATCATTTATCCCTATATTTAATTGAAAATACTACAATGACAAGTTGTCTGGATAGCAGCATATGTTGCTCCAAAACCTGTATATATTGTTCAGCATTAATGCTGCCTTCACAGAAGTGCCCATGCCATGTGCACTAATGCACCCCCATACCATCACAGATGCTGGCTTTTGCGCTGTGTGCTGATAACAAGCTGGATGGTCCCTCTCCTCTTTAGCCCAGAGGACGTGGCATTCATGTTTCCCTAATAGAATCTCAAATGTTGATTCGTCAGACCACAGGACAGATTTCCACTTTGCCTCAGTCCATCTAAAATGAGCTTGGGCCCAGAGAAGGCGCTGGCATTTTCGGATGTTGTTTATGTATGGTTCCTCTTTGCATGGTAGAGTTTTAACTTGCATTTGTGGATGCTACGACATACTCAATGGTTTTCGGAAATGTTCCTGAGCGCATGCAGTGCATTCCTGAGTGCATGCATGTCCACAACAGAATCGTCTGTTTTTAATGCATTGCCACCTGAGGGCCAGAAGATCACGGCCATCCAATATTGGTTTTCACCCTTGCCCCTTGCGTACAGAGATTACTTCAGATTCTCTGAATCTTTTAATGATATTTCATACCGTAAATGATCCCCAAACTCTTTGCAATTTTACGTTGTGATACGTTATTCTTGAATTGTGGCACTATGGAATGATCTTTTAATACCCAATCATGTTACTGATCTGTTGCCAATTAACCTAATTAGTTGTGATATTCCACCAGGTTTAGTTTTTTAGCATTTCACGTTTCCAGTCTTTTGGTGGCATCTGTTGCTGGCATCAAATTCAAGAAACAATAAAATTTCACAGTTTCAACATTTAATATGATGTCTTGGAACTATTTTCTATTGAATATAGGGCATAAATCATTTGCACATCATTGCATTCTGCTTTCATTCACATTATACAGGGCGTCCCAACTTTTTTGGAAATGGGGTTGTAAAACTGGTAAAGATCATCTGGCTAAGGGCCCCCAGTCATACAGCTTTGTCATGGTGGCAAGTTGTGTAAATCTTGCAGCATACTGACAATGTCCTGGGATCTAATAGAGAACAGCTCAGATTGTCTCGGTGCTACCCAGGGTTGATAGTCATTGTTGCCTACAGCAGATCATTGTAGCAGACTGGGCACCTGTAAGCTCAGTGTTGGTTGCTGGCCAGCAAAAAGGAGCTGTTAAAGGATTTACTAACAAATTGTCTAAGGTGTTGGGGACCGCCATGAAACATGAAGAGCACTGACAACCTTAGATGACTATACAACCTACATTTGTCGATCCAGGAACTTGGTAATGCATTTCATGGATTAAGACTTGATTCTCATATTTCCTCTGTGCTAATTTATTGTTCTCCTCTGAGAAACATTGTTGCCCATTGAGTGCCTTATTATGTATTCTGGTGTAAAAGCATTTGGTCAAAGAATAAGAGAGGATGTGAAGGTCAGTACTATTACAGCTAGTGCTGATTACATTATCCTATTGGTTTTAGACCCAGACTTATCTCTATTCCTGCTGTGCTTTAAACCATATAATTTTTTGATGAGTACTCAGGGTGTTCACTGACCATCCCACTATCTGTATGTCATTATGATTTTGGTACGTCAACTTAATCTAAACTACTTCATTTTATCTGAAACGTATTATCTAAGAAAACAAATAATGCAGATATTACAATTAATGGGTACAATGTATTTAGAGCAGATAGTTTAGGTAAAGGTAGAGGCGTTGCCATTTTGACCCCAAAAAAATCACTTTTCACTCATTTTCGTTTGTGGCGCGAACACACCCTCATCTGCTGCATCAGTGTCACACCAACGCCCCCAAGGAAGAAAGCGGTCAGGTTCCGGAACATTCCAGAGGCAGCCAGCAGGGTCAGCCCCTCTCCTCTGTTGTCTTTATTAAAATGCCCCCCAGGGCCCTAAACAATTGCAAGGTGTTCCCTGTGTCTCTCTCCATTAAACTTAATTTTATCTCTATTAAATTCTATTTGATTTGAAATTCTAACTTTAAGTATTAAATTAGGAAACCATTGTAATACTAAAATTCCTGCCCACCATCTGCTAAGAAAGGTATGCTGAAGGATGTAATGGACCAATTAGCCATGTATGCCATGTATATACACTGTAATGTGATTATATTTGGATATTTTAACCTACAGTGCCTCTCAACCGTATTCAACGCTTTGGACTTTTCCATATTTTATTGTGTTATAACACATTTTTGACACTGATGATCACATAAAAGTCCATAATGTCAAAGTGAAAAATGCAATCTGCAAACTGTTCTAATTAATTAATTGCAAATATAAAACAGAAAATAAGTGTTTGCTTAAATTTACCCACGTGAATGAGCTTTGATGCAACCAATTGTCTTTAAAAGTCACATAATTAGTTGAATGGACTCCACCTGTGTGCAGTGTTTCACACTAAGAGGTCTTTGGCAGTTCTAAAGGAGTTACAGTCTTCCACAGCTGAACTGGGACACTTCACAAAAGTATGCAAAAGCATTTGATACAGTTTATCACTCATCACACATCTTTATCACACATCTTGCAGAAAAATCAATCAAATTTATTTTTAAAGCCATTTTTACATCAGCAGTTGTCACAAAGTGCTTTTACAAAACACCCAGCCTGAAACACCAAGGAGCAAGAAACAATAGTTTTGAAGCACAGTGGCTAGGAAAAACTCCCTAAAAGGGTCATAAGTTTAAGAAGAAACCTAGAGAGGAACCAGGCTTGAAGGGGTGACCAGTCCTCTTCTGGCTGTGCCACCGTGAACATTTTAAAAGTACAAATGGTTATAATTAATAAATGCATGTAGGCTGTATCCAGAGTCTATAAAACCTACTCCAGGTGAGAAGCATGACCAGATGGAAAAGGACAGGGACAAACCAGTGGGGAGGGAAGTGTCAACAGAGTGGCAGTTCGAATCATCAGGTATCATCTTGATCTGCAACACAACCAGGAGGACTTTGGACAGAGACAGCAATGAGAATTTCAAATCTGGTACTCTGGAGATGTGGGTAAAGACCTCATGTCCTCCTAAGTTTAAACAGAGCAGGAGACAAGGAAAATTTAGAGAGTGCATTCCTTTGATTTACAAGGATTTACAATGGAGAAGAAGAAAACACCCTACTCCCCTGGCACAAAAATATAGCAGCGTAAAACCTTGGGGCTGAGGCAGGGGGGTCCAGTGACACTGTGGCCCTATCTGGGGCCAGTTCAAAAATAGCAAACCTTTCCTTTACCAATAAAACCTTAAAATCAGCTCTAGCCCTAACAGGCAGCCATTGTAGAGAGGCTAATACTGGAGTACTGAGTCCAATTTTTAAAATTTTAGTTAAGATTCTAGCAGCCGTGTTCAGCACTATTTGAAGATTATTTATTGATTTATCAGGGTAACTGGAGAGAAGAGCATTGCAGTAATCTCATCTAGAAGTAACAAAAGCGTGGATTAGTTTTCTGCATCAGTTTTTGATAAAAAGCTTTGATTTTGCAATGTTCTGATTTTTGCAAGGTTCCGAAGATGGAAAAAAGCTGCTCTTGAGATATATTTTATATGTTCATCAAAGGAGAGATCAGGGTCGAGGGTAACGCCAAGGTTTCTCATAGTTTTTTGGGATATGACCATACAGCCATCGAGGTTCACTGTGGGATCCGCCAACAGAACTCTTTGTTTCTTGGTTCCTAAAACAAGAATTTCTGTTTTTTTCTGAGTTTAAAAGCAAAAAAGGTCTCGGTCATCCACTTCCTAAATTTTCATCTATATGCCAATGATAGAATACTTTATGCTACGGCACCCTCTCTTGCACAAGCTGAGGCACATCTGCACACCGTACAAATTTATCTTATGTGTCGGATGTTGGCACTAAATGCAACTAAGTATGTGCTATATTCACGGTCACAAAATTCCCTTTCGGAGGTTCCAAAATTACTACTAAATGGATCTGTTACAGAACACAGTCCTTCCTTGGGATTTGGTTAGATAAAATCTGATAAAAACACATTATTAATTTGGGTATATGAAGCTAAAGATAAAAATGTGTTTATTTTATAGAAACAAATGATGTCTGTGTAATGTTTGAAGGAGGGAGGCAGAAGCAAATGCACGAGTAACTGAGGTGGTTTAATATAACTCAAAACAAAACTGTGCGTCGTGCACTGATAATGCGCAGAACTTAAAAACTGAACCAAAATATACAAACATCAAATGTCACACATAACAATGATCCACAAAGACTATGAGAAAAGGACTGAACTAAATACACAGACTTATGAGGGAACAGTACACAGGTGAGTGGAATCACAGGTGAGTATGATGACACTGATTGACTGAGGGAAGAAAGGAAGGAAAGACCAAATAAGGACATGCGAAGCAAGTAAAGACCAGGAGGGGGCAAGACAGGACAGAAGAAAGAAACAGAACTGCAAATGGTCCCATTCAGCTAGGACCGTTAGAGTCTGTCATGTTAGCATAGAAATCATATTGTGCAAGCAAATTTTATGTCTGTGCTAGATTGTGGTGATGTGCTATACATGTATGTCCCAGCTTCTATACTTAAATCTCTGGATGCCGTCTATTACTCAGCCTTGCGTTTTATCACTAGTGTGAATATTAACACAGATCACTGTCTTTTTTTATACTTCTGTTGGCTGGGAATCCCTGACCTTGAGAAGGACCAGACATTTGTTAATGTTTTCATACAAGGTTGTTATACACAGCCTTCCTGACAATTTAACCCTGAAAAATGCTGTTTTAACGACTAATTATCAAACACTCTCACGACTGGCTAGACCTGGAAACGCCGCAGGTTTATTCAGAACTGCTTTTAAATATTTTTCCCACACTCAAATAATGGCATTCAAAGTGACCTTAATCTCACTGTTTTAGTGCCTATACATCAATTTATTTTATTTTCAACCTTTTCATTGTTAATTGTGATGTTTTTCCTTAATGTGTTTTTACTACAGGCTCAGCTGTGAAATATAAATGGGTTTCAGTTGATTTCTCTGTAAATAAAGGTTAAAAATATGTTCTAACTACTCTTCATGGAGGTTTATGGGGTCTTCTAAGGGTATTAAAAGCTTGTTTTTCTAGTCACGCATTAAAACAAGGAAATGAACTGTACGGCCATTGTATGGGGAAGATAGGAGAAGAAGAATCAGATCCCTAACCCCTAGACAACAGTGTTGGATTTTTACCAATATGGCTAAGTAAAACAATTGTAACAGAGGGCAAAACAGCTACTGGGGAATTTGAAGAAGGGCTGGCATTAATCTCCTTTGACAGACCCACCAAATATAAGATTCAACATCTTATCTATGACATATGATTTACCTAAGAGACAGTTTAGGAAATTTGTAAAATTACTGAGCTGCCTGACCATAAATTCCCTGTCCAATCACCAACCTCAAAAAAGGCTTTTATTAAAACAAAACAATAAAAAGGGCTTGAACTGCCTAGATTTTCCTGTCTAAGTGCGATGACAGACCCACTGCAACATTGGGAAGCAGATTTACTGTCATCAGTGATAAATGGTCAACATCTGACAATTTTAAACATCAGCTATATAGAAACATGCTAAAGTCTAAAGTAATTCAATGATGAAACAGGCTAAAATAATACAATGGTGGCATTGTACTCATCATTATCAATGTATTGATTTACCTTTGGACAGAGGGCAATTTTTCATATGGACATATGAAAAAACAAGTATACATGAACAAAACACCTGTATAAATCCTGGGCACATCTGCCATGCATTTCTCTCTCTTTTATTGTGCCATTGTAACATGCACCTACATTCTTAAGTGTACACACATCTACCTCGGGAGGGGATGATAACACCAAGAAAGCATGGTGATGTTATGATGTATCATTCTAGGTGTGTATGTATCTTATTTGTCTATTTGTTTTAAATATTAGAAAATATATTTTCACGTACACAAAAAAGGAAGGACAGGCAAAGACGAAATTAACTCAAATACAAACGTGTGTTGCTTATGTCTGATTCATAGCAACATCATAATATCTCTATAATGTACCTTATGGTTAATTATAGAGTCAAATAGGTAATAATTACAACAGGCAGCCAGAACACCAACGTTACTTCCTTGCTATTGCTCATAGCTGGCTAAACACTGTAGCTTGATTAGCTACCTGCCAACCTGCCTCAAAGCACAAGTAAATGATGATGGCTTTTTGGTACCAAAGGCTATGAGGATGATTTAGAGTACTGTAACTTGTAAACAAACATCACAGGTGTACACTAGTTAATGACCACGGAGATGCAGCGGTGATGTTCTGGATCATTGGTTGTTTAAAAAGATAGTTCCATTATTGTTTGAATCCCATCAGAGGACGTATAGCCTGTGGTATGACTCTGTATGAGTCACACCACATGACAGGAAGAGCTACGGTTTCTCCCTGACTATTATTGTCATCACCACAAAATGAGTTACTCCGTATTATCTCCGAAAATATTTTAATTAAAACTCAAATAAGCACACATGGGTGGTCTACAAAATCAAGCTGATTTGTGTCAGGGAAATGAATTGCATGCCTTAATGAAAGTCCTCAATTATAGAAGTACTCCCTTTTCCTTCTAAGGGGATCAACGTAAATCGGCTTGTCTTGGAGAAAAAGAAGCTGATTTGATTCAAGATACTTTGGTGTGTACCATAGACTATTCCAAATGTGTTTGATCAGTTTTCTCATGCACGTACACACGTGCCCATACACGTGTAGAGAAACATGCACACTTGCAAGCACAAACACACACGCACACAGACGGAGCTGAAGGGATTGTGACAAGCAGGCTACTCAACTCTGTCTTCTTTCCAGCCCTTGTTCGGCAGGTCCTCCTCATTATCCACAACACTCCTTAGTCATGCAAATACATCAAAGTGTTGGACGGAAACATAGCCAGGGGAGTATCCTGAGGGGGGAATAAACTCATTAAAGTGTTTCTAAATTCTCCAAAATTGATTTACCACTCGTCCCCAACTTGGTGTTACTTTATCAACAAGATAAACAGCAAAACGACCAGATATTTTCTATTTTTAGAAGTAGAGCTTGCCCATTAGTTTTGAGAAAACAGTGCAGTAGAGTTTGACGTTCCATTCGTCAGACTAGAATTACCACAACACACGTCTCTTGATCAAAAGAGTCTAAAAGACTGATGGATGACATTCTCATGAATAAACAGGAAGTGTTGGGGGGAGATGAAAAGTATTTTACTTTATTTTCTGGACTGTAGAAGGCATATGACCCTTGACACTACAGGGACCAGTGCTTTGTACAAACTGTGTCCAATCAGTTGTAGGTCAATGGGTGCTCAAAGCCACAGGAAGGAAAAAGGTGTAATATCCTGATGACATTTAGATGGTATTTTCTTGAACAGTGACCTTGGAGAACTCTCTTGTATCTTTCTCTAATGGTAGTTTAAGATCCAAAATAGCATACATAAACAGAGTACACTATATTCAACATAATCTACAAATAAAACCAGTTTATCACACTGCAACAACAGTTATAAGCCATGGCTTGATGTTTATTCATGGCGTGTGGTACATGGCCAATTTACCATGGTTAAGGGCTGTTTCCAGGCTGCATATTCTGTGATATCATACTTAAAGAGATAATTCCTACAAAAATCACAAATAATTCATACAAAAAAGGCACATAGGGTCATTTTTTTTAAACAATGCATTATTCAGCTCTGTCTCAGTCAGTAATTAGCGTTATTAGCATCGTACAAATTCATGAATGGAAACGGCGCGTACCACGATCGCAAAGCTGCATAGTGAGTGGAAAACTACTCTAAAACACTCCAAACTAAGACAAGTGGTGTTGTTTACCTCAAAGAACATGACGATGTTGCATTCCTCGGAATAAAGTTTTCATTTTCACTATATAATTCTCATTTCAAATAAACGGGTACTTCCTGTGTTTACTGGTCAGTTTTGTTCAGATTTGTATCAATCCACACGTTCTTTCGGGAACAGTAAGTGTATACATCAGAGTAAATGAAAGTTATTATTCGCTAGCTAGAAAGCAGGTTACCTATTTGACTTTGATATTCACCTCGGACAGTCAAACTTTATTTGCTTGAGAGAGAAAGGAAAATAAATATACAGTTAAGTCCGGAAATAATTGAAGACTGACACAAGTTTTGTTGTTTTGGCTGTTTACTAAAATGTATTCAGGTTAGAGTTAAATAATGAATATGAACAAAGTGTATTCTCTCACCTTTAATAATTAATTGGACAATTGACTCAAAAGCTGTTTCATGGACAGGTGTCAGCTATTCCTTCATTATTTCTTCATCAATTACAGTTAGCAGGTAAAAGGTCTGGATTTGATTCCAGGTGTGGCATTCACATTTGCTGTTGATGTGAACCCACAACATGCGGTCAAAGGCGCTCTCAATGCAAGTGAAACAGGCCATCCTTAGGCTGCAAAAACAAACGCACAAAAAAAAAACGCACTAGTGAGCTCTGCAACACAAAAGGCCTGGACATCCACGGAAGACAACAGTGGTGGATGATCGTAGGATCCTTTCCATGGTAAAGAAAAACCCCTTCACAAAATCCAGCCAAGTGAAGAACACTCTCCAGGAGGTAGGCATATCATTACCCAAGTCAACCATAAAGAGAAGACTTCACAAGAGCAAATACAGAGGGTTACCACAAGGTGCAAACCATTCATAAGCCTCAACAATAGAAAGGCCAAATTAGACTTTTCCATAAAACATCTAAAAATACCAGCCTAGTTCTAGAACAGCATTGTTTGGACGGATGAAACTAAGATCAACCTGTACCAGAATGATGGGAAGAAAAAAGTATGGAGAAGGCTTGGAACGGCTTATGATCCGAAGCATACAACATCATCTGTAAAACACGATGGAGGCAGTGTGATGGCATGGGCATGCATGGCTTCCAATGGCACTGGGTCACTAGTGTTTATTGATGATATGACAGAAGACAGAAGCAGCCAGATTAATTCTGAAGTCTATAGGGATATATTGTCTACTCAGATTCAGCAAAGTTGATTGGATGGTGCTTCACTTTACAGATGGACAATGACCCAAAACATACTGCGAAAGCAACCCAGAAGTTTTTTTAAGGCAAAGAAGTGGAATATTCTGCAATGGCCGAGTCAGTCACCTGATCTCAACCCAATTGAGCATTTCACTTGCTAAAGACAAAACTTAAGGCAGAAAGACCCACAAACAAACAACAATTGAAGACAGCTGCAGTGAAGGCCTGGCACAGCATCACAAAGGAGGAAACCCAGCATTTGGTGATGCCCATGTGTTCACCTTTAGTCCTCTTCTAAGTGAACGTGGGTCATGATCCTCTGCAGAAAAATGTAGAAAAATGATCCTCTGCAGAAAAATTTACTCATTGGCGAAGCTGCTCCATTGATTCTCCCACAATAAGACTCAAGAGAGGCAGAGGTATTGTCCCAATTTTAGAGTGGATAGAATTTATTTTCAACTCAACACCCAGGAGCAGGCAAAAAGTGTGGTCAGATGTAGGCAGAAGTCGATACACAGGAAATCCAGAAGTTTAAAGTTAATTTTATTTATCAAATACACCGAATAACAAATGCAATGAATAACACCGCGTCATCCTGCACAATTAAATTCTTGTGATATGGCACATGACATCAACGTAGTAAGAATTAAGAAATATATAAAGCAAAAATATAGCCAAAAATATGGCAATAATACACATAAGTGTAAACCAGCAGCAATTTTAAAAAGAGTAGGCTGGTGATTATGAACAATATAGGTAGAAGTATTGAATATTATAGATATAGCAAGTAAAGCAATTATATACATAATATTAACTGGCAGCAATTTTAGGAGTAGGACGGGATTATGAAGAATGGCAGAAGCACAAAAGGAGCAGGCTGAAGGCAAAATCCAAAATACAAGTGTGTATGTCAAAAAGGCTCAGGTGAAGGTACAGACTAGGATAAGCTAAATCGTAAACATGGAAGGCATGCTAGGATCAAAGAATGTTAGAAAGCTATCACAAACTCTAGAACGGGCTTAGTATTTCGGTGATTGGGAGCTGGGAAGAGTGCTGCGTTCATTGTGATTGGGATCTGGAGGATCTTGGGATCTGGAGGCTATGTTGTTCAGGTGATGTGGTTGAGAGATGGAACTGTAAACAGACCTTACAGATATGGCAGCGAGTGAGACCTCAAGTCTCCCCTCCCACGTCCCTTGTACCTTTATTATGACCATGGTGTTTTCTACAATTACAAATATTATTCTGAAGTCCACCTGCGAAAATGGGCCAGCTAGGCAAAGCAACCTATCTTCACATAGCTTTTTGAGGTTAAAGTTCACGCTCACCTCGATGACATCACTGCCAAATAACAGAAGCTGTGTATGGTGGCTATAGGAAATAGTTTGCTAGTGCCAGTTTGAATTCAGCTAATTCCGCCAGTTGTTTCATCAGAATACAGTTTAAAAAATCGATGCTAGCACGACAAATTACCGAATGTAGTTTGAAGTGTTTTTGAGTTGTTTTCTGCTTGCAATGCAGCTTTAGTATAGTGGTACGCCCCATTTCCATTCTTGGATTTGGACGATGCTAATAATGCTAATTATGGACTGGGATAGAGCTGCATTGCATAACGCAGAGTGAGAAAGAATGAGAACATTTCTGTTCTGTTAATCCAAAAAGTGCAGAAGATTTTATTTTTATAGTAAAATCTTATGGTGTATTACATCTGTCTACCTTGGGCCTTTCATCACTTTTCCTAAAGCAATAAAAGATTACTGTATCGTGGCTTGATGCTGTAACACCATAACAAATGTTATGATGCCATAATAATTATGTGCTGCTCATTGAGAAAAACAATATAATTTCATCACACTGATGATCATTATTATGCTGTATGATCCTTGAGGGATGATTTGCCAGTAATTACGAAGCACTATGTTACTGAACATTATAAGCGATTATGATGATGCATTGTGTATTTGTATACAGAACTATGAGTCTTCATGAGTATTTATAACGATGCTTATACTACATTATGAATGTATTATATTGCATAATGCATACATATGTAATCCTTTATGTATTATGCATCTTGGCATTAAATGAAGTGTTCAATCAAATTATGTTAGCAAATATTAGCTGTGCTACAAAGCCTATGGTTTTTGTGAGGAACTTTTCTCAGAGCATTGGATTTTTGGCAATGGCTTTTTGGTGCACTTTCTGTAATTGGCCAGGCAACTAGTTGGTTAGCTGGCTTGCTATGTGATGCACAATTCGAGACAGCTTACTGTTCTAAAGTTAGAATAAAGGATTCCCTCCTACTGTACTGTAAGCTAGCCTTTGAATTGAGTTATACCTTTGCTACCTATCTACCGACAGTATTCAGATATGGGTCATGCACTTACAGGCGCTTGGTTCGCTATCAGACACGAGAGCAATGAGCACCACGTCCCGCTTAGCGTTGTCATGTTCAAACTGAAAACAAAAAGGAAAACTGTGTAAACAATCAGTTTTGCGCACGCGCGAGATATACCCTATTCTTCTCGCTCTCGTTGACTTTTGCTAGCAATTTCTTCTCCTGTTTTCTGATTGTCTCAGAACTGACATCTAGCAACTAGCGATTCTACAGGACCGAACGCGAAGCGCGAGACGGTAGCATTTGGTGGTCAACTAAACATAGCATTAGGTGAGTTAGCGATCGGAGGTAAGACGAGCACCAAGGGATCACACTGTCTACAATTGCTGCAGTGTGCCACGGCCTAAACCGTCAGTTGTCTAAAAATGTAACATTAGGTCATAAGGCAGAGCACATACCTGAACCCAGTGTGGAATTTTCAAATAATTCACTGGTTTCCAATTATTATATAGTAATTTCAATTTTTCCTGTCCAGGCATCTGTTTACTCCTGTTTCTCCAGTTAGCTCCAAAGCATACAGGGATCTCCTTCTGGGCATGTAAACTAGGAAATTTCAGAAATGATCAGTAATATATAATGTCTATATCAATTGAAAGGGGATAAATATAATCTACATTCCCGATTGCATCCATATTCTGTTCTATAGGTTCCTTCTGACAACCCTCTGATACAATGCCAATGGCAACAGACAGTTGCATACCCCAGGTTTCACAGAGGTTGGTCTGTCCGGCCTGTCATGGAAAAATCTTTAACCCTTTTGCTTCCCCTTCATAACAGTATCATTTAAGACAAAACTGTTACACCCTGATTCCATTCACCTGTGTTGTCTTGTGTTTCACCCCCACCAGGTGTCTCCCATCTCCTCATTATCCCTGGTCTATTTAACCTCTCCATTATCCCTGGTCTATTTAACCTGTGTTCTCTGTTTGTTCTGAGGCCAATTTGTTCTGTCAAGGCTCAGGCAAAAGACCCAAATGCAGACTCAGGAGCCAGGGGTTTAAAACGTAGGCAAAGTTTATTAATCTATCTAAAGTTTAATCTTTATCTATTAATCTAAAGGCAAGTCGTGGGCAGGCAGAGGTTTGGTAAACGAGCAATCGGTAGGCAATGGACAGGTTGGGGCAGGCTGCGGTTTGGTACATGGGAGCAGGGGCAAGGGAAACAGGCTAACGAGACATGAAAATTAGGGTGAACCCTAAGGGTGCGGTGGAGAGATGAGTGGCAGAGGGGCTGATGACCCAGAAGATGGGAAAGGGGTCAATGAACCGAGAGGACAGTTTCTGGGACTCCACGGGATACGGAGAGGCAGATCCCAGGTGGACAGCCACACCCTCTGCCCAGGACGGTAGCAAGAAGCTGGGGTCTTGTGGCGGTCCACCTGTCACCAAAAACCTGGATTCCGCACAGACCAGGGAGGAACAGGCTTTTTTCCAGGAACAACAACATTGGCGGATGAACACCTGTGCAGAAGGTACACCAACATTCACTTCCCGGTCTGGGAAGAGAGGAAGCTGGTAGCTCAGGAAGCCCTCGAATGGAGAAAGGCCCGTAGGGAAACATGGGAGGGAGATGCAGGGTGGTCTCAGAAGTCCTGGTTGGCCCGTGTCAACTGTCCATTAGACTGAGGGTGGATCCCTGAGGAGAGACTGTCTGACGACCCAATGAGTGTGCAGAACACCTTCCAGAACTGGGAAGCGAACTGGAGACCACGTTCAGACACCATTTCCATGGGGAGGCCAGAGTCCGACACCCAGAATCTGGCGGGAGCCTCCATGGATGGCAAGAGTCCGGCGGGAGCCTGGATGACAGGTCAGGTTATATGAATGACTGACCATTACAAAGGAAACATCAGCCGAATAGAGGTCTTGGGAGAGAAGGCAAGCTACCAAGCTAATAAACAATAATTTTTTGTGCTATGGCGGTGGGTGCAGAGAACGGGTTTGTCGGTTGCGGGGAGTGACCACGGCATTCGGATGCAAAAGCGAGGGATCCCCATGGAGGCGGATCCAGGAGTACAGAGAACACCATTGGCCCCAGCAGTGGTTTGGAGGACAAGAGCGCCACCGAAATCCTGCACTGCTCAACTGCCTGGTCCTCGGTTCTGGGGCTGCGAGTCAGCCGGCCCTTTCTGTTAGTTTTTTCGGGGTTGGCTGTTCTGGTTACCCATGACTGGTTACCTTGAGGGCTCATTGGGTTTCAACTAAGGTCTGGGATTAGCGGGTACCACCTTGGTACTCGACCCTCCCCCCTCCTCCTTGGTCTTGCAACTGGACCAGAACCTTTTGTGGGGATAGTTTCACATCTTGGCATGGCAGGCCTGGCAACACCCTCTCTCCCTCATCTGGACCACGGACACCTGTGTTTCTTATCGCTGTTATTTTAGCCTGATTACTAAATTCAACCAATATTATTTTATAGCATATGCATAAACTGTGCTTTAGTGTCTGAAGCAAAGCTACACCAACACTACAGCATCTGTAATTATACCAGGTATGCACCACTGCAAATCACTAAGGCCTGTGTGGAGAGTGGAAGGAGTGACAAAACCCAGGCCCACAACCTGCCTCAGCGTAACCACACGTATGTCTCCAGGCGTTCGCCTGGAGACATACGCACTGCAAAACCTTTGCAACCTCATCTCATTGATTCTGAATTTCTTACAATTTCAAATCGACCCTAATTAATTTACTCCAGTGTAAATCCACAAAGAACAATCAATAACCCATAACAAACAGATCTATAGTGGGCTAAAAGGTGTTGCCTTCAAAGTCAAATCCTTTCAGATCTTCACAAGTGCGCACGGTCTAGGGATCAATTTGGAATTGTACTTATAACATATAAAGGTGTGCACCATTGTCTTTTTATATCCCCAATGTCCTTCAATCCAAATCTGGACCACATGGCCAACAGAGGACAAAAAACACATCCCTATATAATTCTAGTAATGATGTCTCTGAGTGCATGTGCAGTGCCACTGAGGCCTCTATTGTTTTTAAGTAGTCATCTGGGTGCCTGGACTTTCATCTTTAGCCGACCCCCTACTCCAGCCAGGTTGCACACCATGATCATCAGCAGGAATCTGTCCATGAAGATGAAGGTAAACGTCCCATCTGGTGGACTACATTCAGTTAGTGGAAGACCTCAGTGGCAATGCTGAAATTTGCTTTTTGCTACCAGAGGTTTCCTGTCTGAGGTAAAATCAATGAGGTATGTAATAACCATTATTTTCATGGTCAAGTCTAGGCAGAACAGGTAAAAAACTTATACTTTATTGAATTTGAAAGTTGCTGTACAGCAACTGAAAAACATGTATGATCTGTGCAAGTATTTAAATTGACAACCATCTCATTGTTAATTAATAATTAACATGAAATGTTACTATTATTATCATATGCTCTAAAATGGCTAAGGAGTAGCTGCACTTGTTTTAGTTTAAATTATTGTATTAAGTTACCATAATAGTAAAGACATTTGTTTTGAGGTCTAACATCAAAAGAAGACACAGCTTGAGGTTTGCTGATATGCTGTCCCTGACCTCTGAACTGTTGAACCCTGAACTGTTGGTCCTGCAAGCATTGTGGAAATGCCTGGAGACAATTGGATGTGGGGCAGCGTTAGTAGTTACAGAAGTCAGGGAAACATGACAAAGTCGTAATGTAATGAAAAGCAATATTAAAACGTAATAATTTATGCAATTCCCATTAGAAACAAGCTGAGGGAAGATGGCTCAAATCCTGGATGCAGGGTCAGGTGCTCTTTCAAATTTACTGACAGTTTTTTCTCCCATTTTCTGACTGGCTCAGAGCTTGTGCTTAACGTTTATCAATTGAGCAATTGGATCGCTAGCTGCTAGCCACGGTGGGTCAACAAAATACAGCATTAAGTGAGATAGCAATTGGAGGTAAGACAAATGCCAAGTGATTGCAAAGTCTACAATTGCCACAGTGTGCAACAGCTTTAAAAATGGAGAGGAAGGGTGCTGGAAAAATGTAACCACACTGAAATTCACAGACCGAGCAATGGATGTAAGGACCTACAAATGATATTTTTGAGATTGTACAGCATTAGTTTATATTTACTGACATTGGAGTAAAACAACTTGATATTTTGGTTTCTGATCAAATAAATGGAAAAAAATTAGTTTACACATCCAAGAATTCATCTAGCAACTCCAGAACGCCAGATTGCTCTTTTATGGTTTGGGAATGACTTCCTAGCTCTGTGAATGAATACACAACCTTCAGAGTCAGGGAAATAAAAAGCCCATACACCATCCACAACACAAATGGTACCACATAACTTCATGTACTCTGCTACATCACTGAGTAAAATGTGCTTACTTTTGCTGGTTGTGTGGTTTTTCCACCTTGCTATCTTAACATAAATTAC